>JAULBM010322441.1:2248-13453 GCA_032357055.1 Geukensia granosissima | reverse complement strand
AGAAATGTGTGGATTGACCAAGAGGGAATTGGGTCTCAATGAGGGATAATATTCTAGGAATGTCTGGATTAACCAAGAGGGAATAGGGGCTCAATGTGGGAACAGTGTTTCAGGAATGTCTGGATCGACAAGGTGGAATAGGGGCTCAACACATATTGTTCCATACTACAGAATGTTGCCCTAATGCTGTTTTTGAATGATAATAAACATGTATATGTCTGTGAAAGAAACGAAACATATATACGTCGGTGAAATAAACATATATATGTCGGTGAAATTAATAAGTGTTGCACATTTGCATTTAATGGTTTTGTATTACATTCCGACTCTGTGTTTTAACATATTGGTATGGTTGACTGTTTATTGCATTCTGACTCTGTATGGTTGTTTTTTATCAACTTCTGACTCTTTGGTGGGCGTGTATTGCTTTTTGACTCAACTGTCACAGTTGTATATTTATATATATTGCATTCTGGCCCAATATGGTTGATTTTGTATAGCCTTCTGTCTTTATATGACTGTGTGTTGCTTTCTGTCTTCAGATGTTGTGTATTGCATTCTGACTCTGTATGGTTGTTAAACATCTTTTGGTTTGTATTGCTTTCCGACTCTGTTTTGGTGGTCTTGTATTGCTTTCTGACTCACAGTTTTATATTTCTAAATTGCTTTGTGGTCTGTATGGCTTTTTGTCTCTGTATGACTATGTGTTGCTTTCTGTCTTCATTGGTTGTGTATTACATTCTGATGCTGTATAGTTGTGTATTGCTTTCTAGCATTATATGATTGACTGTGTATTGCATTTTGACACTGTGGCTGTGTATTGCTTGCTTGATTTGTATGGTTGTGTATTTTTCTCTGGATCTTTATTTGGTTATTCCTTTCTAACTTGTGTGGCTGTGTATTGCTTTATTCCAGTTCTGAGTCTTAATTGTAGAAAATGTAATTTTGTCCAGTCATAGGGAAAAATGACATAAATTCCACATAATTGGTCAGTTGTGGTCAGTTATCTGGTCATCAGAGGTGTAACATGATTCAGCCATTACCCTGATAAGTTGTGAGGAAACAACTGTGGTTTTCTGATGTTACCTGAAAAGTTAATGAGGAAATCAACAAGGTGACAATCTTACCTGGGGGACAGGTGAGACATCTTAGATCTGGAAACTGATAACAGATTTATTGATGTAAATAAATATAAATAGGGAAGATTATCATATTCTCTTATTACCATAATAAACCAAGAATATGACTGTTGTCTCAGAAATGATTGAGGATTCATTGGCTAAAGAATTTGCCAGCATTGTTCAGTCTTCTGACCTTCAGTATCTTTGAATTACTTTTATGGATAACTAAAACAGCCTATGTGTGATATAATACTTGGAATCTTTGATAAATTAAGTCCAAGTTAGACATTTAATCCTGGAAAGACAAAATATGTATACACACAACAAGTATCTTGAAGTATTTTGTATAGCTACATGTATTATTATATGATGGATATGGTGACAGGATACATGTGGTAGACATTTGATGTATTAGGGAGGCATACCTATCTATATCTTTATTATCTTACTGGGTATATTAATGTCAGGGTCCAGTGTATTGTGAGGTACTACTTAGTCTACCCTGCTATATAACTTATATAAACATAATCAAATAAATTAAGTATGTGGTTTGCTGAAGGAACATAGTGGGAAGTTATTTGCTGGCAGAGCCAAAAACCGTGTAAACACTGGTACTAACATGGACATTTAATGGTTATATTTTTTTTTGATAGAAAGTTTATACAGATGGCCTCTTTGATGTTCAAGATATATTTCTGATGGCTGAGTCATTGTTTAGTGTCCTGTGTGACAGAAATATATATGTCAGTCTATAGATAATCATGTAATCATATTTTGGCCTTCATAAGTTTATCACTAACTTACAGTTGCTGGTTTAAAAAGCAGATATGTGTCATTTAAACTGGTTTCACAACCTGTTGTTAGATTAAGAAGCAGATTTCCATGGTCTTATGTATTGGTCTTGTTTGTTATATTTATATAATAATCATTTTACTTGTTGCCAGTGGAACCCCATTGTTAACCTACTTTTAAAATTATGTTCCAGTTCCCTCATCTATTTTTTCAACTTCAGAGGTATTTTGTCTACCCATGACAGTACAACTTCTTACTGTTGGACTGCCACTTTAGGACACAGGACTCCTGACAGTCCTAATCTATTACAATGCTATTTGGATATTATTATCTGTTACATGTGTTGAGGAAATATGTTTAAAAAACTGCTCTGACCTGATTGATAAAGTTAACATATTTACCTGGTGATTAAGTGAAGAATACACATTATACCTGTATATTAGTCATTAATGAATATTTAATGAGTTTTACCTATATTGATTTCTAATTGTCATTATGATATGGTGACATTTTTTGTTCATATGGTGATTTTTCAATGGATTTTAATGTATTTGGACATGATTTGTTTGGTCAGTTAGATCTGTGATATTTCATGAAGGATTTTCATTTGGTTGAAAGGTAGGTGTAATGGAGACTATATCAGCTGACAGTGGTGTTCTTACAGATCCTGCTTATTTTGCAGTAGTCCAGGAAGTCATGTTTGTAAAAATATCCTGACATTGTATATCAGCTGATTTCAAAGAGCCAATATTTTGTGTTAAAATTATTAAAAATATGTACACAGAACCTAAGTTGATTAAGTACAAAGTTAACCTACAAATAACCCATGTATATTTGAGCTAATGCCATTCTGTAAGGGGTCAGCATATTGTCAGGTCATGTTGTTGTGTGGGTTAAGCTCCCTTTTGTTTTTATGTCTCTAGTACTGCCAAGTGGCTAGATTCAAAGCTTTAATACAAGTGAACTGAGTACTATGTTAATCTGTATGGTACCATTAAGTATAAGTTTTTCCAACACATGTATAAATATTATCCTTCTACATACAGACTTGAGTAGTAGGGTGCATATTAATTATCTATTATTAAGTTATTACAACCATTTTGTAAAGTCACATGGTCTGGTGTTTCCCATAGTGTGGGTTGGTCAATAATCTCCTATAATCCTATTAATTAACTCTATATAATAACTCTCTATTCATTTAGGCTTACTTCAAAGTAACTACCTTCTTTTGTTCATATTAAATTCTAATGTATACAGTAAATATTATAAAACATCTCAGATGTCTCCAGGTACTGGCTATATGACACATACATGTAAAATTGGGCCATGTCCAAAAATTATGGAATATGGTTAGATTTGATATGGGTCACCTTTAACCACTTAAAAGGATATTTGTATCATGAGCTGTTTGTTATTTTTTTTTTTGAACTTGGATAGTTCAAATTAAAAGAATGAATATGGATTGATGTGTTATTGGATGGTATATTAATTAACATTGTTTGGCTAATATCAGTAGATTTTAAAAAAATGTTGGATATGTCTTATGTAAGGACTTATCAGTTTGGGTAAGTTTATTTGTTATTTAATTCAGTAATTATAAATTGTTTGTTTCTTTAAAAAATGATCAAATGAATTGTTACATTGTTCAAGTAGCAATACAAAAAGAAAAGGATCATGTCGTACATAAAGGTCACTCTACCTGTAAACCAATTAGAAATGATACATCAATCAAGAAGTAGTGAGCTTTAACTCATCATTCCAAAAAAAAAGAAACAGTGTTTGAGTTTAGAGCTTTAACTCCTTTAAAATGAAAGAATCGTCAGTCTTTAATTATAAAAACCTGCTCACTATCTTCAAACATTCTAAGAAAAAAATACTCTGTTATTAGGACTATCAAAGGTCCATAATACAGCCTATAGGTAAATCATCCTTAACATGACCAAATCTATTGAAGTTTTACCCTGCAAAAGTTTTTTTGTGTTGTTTTGAATGACAAAATATTAACATTATATCCCGCCACTGCTACAAGAAGCAGATGCAAAATATCAACAATAGATTGTGAAATATATATTATTCAAATTTATTATAACAAATATACTAATTTGTAAAATACTTGGTATAAAATCCCAATACTTGAGAGAGCTACAATTGGACTTCAAAAGAATATAGAAAAGTTTATATCCCTGGAAAACAGATATATGATTGATACATATAACCCTTAGGGAAGACCATGATGGAATACACAGGATCACAAGTAGTTTATACTGTCCATAAAGATGTCTAGAAATCTCTTCTTCTGGTCTAGGAATTAAAGATTCATAAATTCAGTCAAACTTGAGCATTTGACCAAAGTTTATACCAACAGTATCTTTAATGTAAAGTTAATGACCCTTCAGGATGTTTGTGTGGAAGTTTAAAGTCTCCTCAAGTCAGATTTAAATTGATAATCCATCAACATTCCAAAGTCTGATTACAATAAACATATCTTCACCCAATAGATGTTTATTTCCATTTAATACACATTCTAAATTTCATGTCGAACTACTGTATTCATTGTGTCAAGTATTTACTTAAAATTATAAGTTAAAAAGAAGTCATTTTGTTGATGTTCATATGCTTATTTAGAAGGAATTAGAAAAGGCCAAAATCACCGGAAAAGGAAAATACACAATAAGAAAGTCTTATTTATTAATAATAAATGTTTCAGAGATTTGTTTCACCAATGAAACAGGATGTTTGCCTTACCTGAACTTGACATTAAATTAATTTTTAAACAAATCCATTATTTGTAATTAATTTTTGCTAATATTAGGTGATAAAGTAGTTGCCATCTGTTTTTCTTTGCATTAAAATTTTCCTTTGATGTATAAATAGACTGAAAACAATCTGGGCCCAGAGGGATCAACACTACATTCCATTCTCTGGATTTATAAATTAATCTATCATATGACCGTCAACTGACCCGGCCACAACAAACTATCTTCACTGACTTCTGCTTTGTTGACTTCTATAAAAAATGTCCTCAGCTGAATAATTCAATGGATTAAAAGACATTTTTCAAGTGTCTGAGAGAATACATGCATTTTAATTCTATAGATAATGGGCTATATATTTTCTGCCTCAAATGAACTGGACTATATTGGTATGGCAACAATGTGGATTTGTGCAGTATCATTTATGTAAAATGTGCATTAACTTAATCTATAGCTTTGGAAGTTTCTACTATGTCAGTCTGTGTGTTTGTTGTTTTTCCAAAACAGTAAAAATAAGCATTGTATGGATTAATTAATAGTGGGTAGAAACAAAAGGACTGTACAGGGAGATAACTCTGATAAAACTGTATTATTTAATCTAAGTGTGAGTCATTAGACTGAAAGTTTATTGTGAATGAGTTTAATATTGATATAACTGTGAAAGTACTAGCAGGAATAAATTTCTGTGGTTTATCTAGAATTAATGTGTAGTGAGTGTATGGATTATTGTTAGATTATAGGGAGGGGTGGATTATTGGATTATACTCCTGGAGATTACTGTTACATAATTTAAAACCACAGGTATATATGAGAAAATGTCAATAATTTACTGTTTAGGGGTCCACCAAGAAAGCATTGTTTAATTTTTGCTTCTGATAAATTCCAAATATCACATTTTAGTGTTTTATTAATTGCTAACATGGATTATGAAAATAAAGGATTCTGTAATTTAGTGGAATGGATTCCTATATAATGACATCATGGTATTGTTTTATATTTATGTTTTGTCACATGTCAGATTTATTGGTGATCTTGTGTTTAATTAGTGGTGTGATTTAATGTATCAGGTTCCATAGTGTTGTAATATGTGGTTAATTTATGGTGGTGAATTAGTTTTTGATTAGTAGGAAATCTGAGCGACATGCATAATAGTTACTTTTTATTGCAAATTTTTAACTAGGAAAAATATAATTTAGTAAATAAAAACAGCTTTTTTCATATTTTAGGTGAAAATTTGGTGAGCTTAAATTTTACTATTATATGTGCCTTAATTTTTTGGCAATATGCAAGTGTACAGAGTAGAAAAGTCATTGCACTTTTAAATGGGATGACATTGTGATTCAGAATTGCTTAAATGAGTAGAAAAAGATTAGATATTGTCAGGAAAATTCAATATGTCCACTTCAGCATTGAGTCATCCTATTTTACTGATAGCTGCTAATTTCACACTTGTTAGGATTTCTATTACCAATAAATCGTTTGAAGAACTCTATGAATCAACACACTGCCTTGGAATCAGTTCCAACTAAATATTTACTTGAGGAATAACATTTAACTATGTGAAAAAGATTGCATAAATAATTTTGTAAACATGTTCATCTGATTAGGATTTTTTTGGAACTATTTGTTCTCTTTTGCAGCCCTAGAATGGGTTCATCAAACATTTACCAGAACTTGATGCAAGAGCATTCTGGATACAGGAAACCTCCACCACCGCCACCACCAGCTGAGGAAGACAATCCGCCAGAACTTCCACCAAGGAATTATCGTAACAAAGAGACGTCACAGTCCGACTCCCAACTATTACCTCCACGGCACAACCAACAACAGTTCCAACCGGTACAAGAAGAATCTCATGAAAATTATGTCCAGAAATTACGCAACTTTTCAAGACGATTTTCAGAACAGCAATCGGCATCTATGGTGTATCTTTCATCAAAGACGCAGACGCACATCACTCAATCCTTTCCCAAACCTGAAGTTAAATCGTTCGAGGCGACTTCACCTCTAACTGCACACTCACCTTCATCCTCAGTTTCACAGGAAAGTCCAAAACTGTCGCCTCAGGTTCCGTTGCAATCACAGACATTTTCAGCAAGTTTTACGCAACCAGCATCTCAAGTCAAAAATATATCTCCTGCATCATCACACCAGCAGAGTCCATCATCTTCAAGTTATGAGATAAATAATGAGAAAAATAGCGAGAGTCTACTTCACCGACCCAGTCCACAACATAGTCCACCACCACCACGACATCCACACGGAAGTCCTCGACAGAGTCCTCCATCAGTGTTACGACAGATTGGTTCACCAGATCCACCTCCACCACCCACACCTTTTAAGGAAGACGTGGAGATTGATCCAGAGCTGCCTCCTCCTCCTCCTGAAATCTTGGAAGATGCAGAACAACATCAAGATGGGTAAGTTTCAGTTCATATTCATTTAATGAATACATACATCATGCATTCATGGAAAATTTTAAAACTTTGCTGGTTTTTACCAGTATTTTAGGTTTAATTAATTTAGAATACCAAAAGAATGATAACATGTTCTAAGGGAGACAACTGATTTTCACTTAAAACTTTAAATAAATACATGGGAGATAAATGGTGAAAAAATAAACTTTGAAGTTGCAACAGATGTGGATTCCACCTAGTTAATGTTTACATAACACATATCTGTTTACTTATCTGTACATTCTCTTCTATTTTAAGACATTTGATAATGTGTGCTGGTTATTTTTTCATTCCTTACCGAAATAACTTTTGGTCAGTTTTAAAGTAGAAAGTATTTTTTTGTTGTTATTTTCTTTCAGTTTATGAATAGTATGTAATGCTTTGCTTTATAATTAGGTTATAGTATGATATAAACAAATAAAATAATGTAATATAAACAGATGAAATAATATGATATACACAAATGAAACCCTTTGCTCAATTTTTCATTAAAAGTCCTAAAATCCATTGTCCAGATAGGGGTCAGAGCCAGGGCACCTGTTTCTTGTGATTACATTAATTAATAAGGTCACCCAATACACATCCCCCTTTTATCTGTCTGTAGTAATTACTACCAGATGGTTAATGTATTGGAGCTACATAACATTTAACAAGATACCAAAATATAATGCTGGTTTTTTGGATATTTATTTCACATATTTATTGGCCAATAATAAAATTTGGCTGGTAGAACTGTCTCCTTTGGGGGATGAATCACTAGCTGGAGGTCAGGGGTATTTTCTGTAACAGGTGCTCCAACTGATCTAACTGGACACTTACAATTGAAGATATAAAAACAGCACACTGTGTTAGAAAATAAATAAAATTTAAACATGATAACAGGATTACTAAATGTTTGTTAATGGTCAGATGTTCTGATTAGAGGATAGGGACCCTGGGATTACCACACACTCTCACTGTAATAAGTTACCTACTAACTTTAGAACATGTGTTTTTTCACCCAGGAGTTTTCATCTGTTTGATGTTTTGTGTTTTTCAGTGCTTAGCAATTTAGTGATTTTATGCTCATTTTAGAATTTTATAAGATGCTTGCTTAAATTAATTATAACAATGATCTGTAAACGGGAGAAGATGTTAAAGAGGCCGTAGATTCCCATTTTATTGTGTCAGGCCACATTCCTCATTAAACAGTGATTTTACAGAATTAGTGTGATAGATAACTAGGTTATATGTGAACTTTATAACCATTAAACCTAGATAAATATTGGGACAGTGATATTTATTTTATAGTTTGTCTTATTTCGGTGGTGACATTCTGTGGCAAGTTTTATAAAAGGATTTCTAAGTTCTGTAATAAAAATGAAAGTTTATAAGAGAATTATTACATCTGTGACTCATGTTGTATTATTCTTTGTTTGGGGACGGTTTATCTGGGTAACATCAGGACCGAAAGATGGATTATGCATACAAATGCAGCATTTACACAGGTGAAAAACCAAAGGTGAAATCCTGACTCTAATCAATTTCCAGCAGGTGTAAAATTGTTTGATAAAAGTTTGGTGATGTATGTATCAGTGTATTGGTCAGGAAATTTGTAAGGAATTTATATGTCCTAAGGATATATATACATGTGACCTCAGTATGTAACGATTGGATGACTATCTGGGTACACATTAATCAAAATATCAGCCCGCCAATTTGCAACATTACCTAGGTGATAGTCTAATTCCATGTGACAAAAGAATAATTATCTTTTCGGAGGAGATGTGATGTTTTATTTAGTATAATAAAAACAAAGGATAACTTTAGGAAATGGTTATGTATGCCAGGTATCAACGCTGGGGATTAAAGTAAGTCTGCATGGTTCACTGTTTGGATTGAAAAAATTTTGCATTTAAAATTTTAACTTTATCTTAGGAAACTGAATGTATTTGCAATTGCTTAATGAATATTAATTAGAATTATAAATATGTAATTTCATTATAATCTTATTTAATAACTAATTGCAAAAATTCAGTAAAACTCACACCTATAAAAAATGAAATACAATTCATTTCCCATGTTTTGTAATTTATTCATACTTTAAAAATAAGAAAAAATGGCAACAGACCTTACTTCCTATTTTTATAAATATATACATATATAATAAAGATAAGGGGAGATAACCCACCTGCACCTTGAGGGCCCTATGTTTATAGATGTTAAGTAGATGAGAATAAGATTTAATGTAAATAATTCTATATATTGTAAAAAATAAAATTTAGCTAACATACCCTGAGGTTGTAAACACTGTACATTGTATTATAATTTGTCATTATTCCTGAAAAGTTTTGGCTGTTTTGATCCCAGTTTTTGGCTAATAAAACAATTCAGACTCTCACCACTTTACAGTTTCATCATAATCCATTTAAAGGCCTCAGAAAACACTGCAAATTAGAACTGATCTTCTGAAAAGTCCTAAAGCCAAAATAAGGGCCAATTTCACCAAAAACATAAGTTAAGAAAGTGATGGATCATTAGGGAAACCACAGTAAATTCCAATTCCCTGATCAATATTCTTCAGGAATTCCCTGATCCTTATTCTTGAGGAATTCCCTGATCCACATTCTTGAAGAAATTCCCTGATCCACATTCTTGAGGAAATTCCCTGATCCACATTCTTGAGGAAACAACAGCCAAGGGTCTTATTCCATTGCAGTTCTGTTGGGGGATAATAGATATAATATCTGATTTTCTTGAGTAATTACCTTGAGTTTTGGAACCTCTTAGGAAGTGTGACAGTAACCTTGAGATGGGAAATGTGTTTTTTTTCATTACCATAATTACAACCAGAATTTTGTGACAGGTTGTGATCATATAAGTTGGTCATTACTAGTCATTATGCAGACCATAAAATATATAAATATATATTACTGGTGGCGTTATTAGACTCCTAGCATTCAAAATGTATTGTCTGGGCAAATTAGCAGTCTTGGAAACTTTTCCTGTCAATGTAGATCTATCATCATTTTACTTAGACCACTTAGTGTACTCTTTGTTTAAATTTAAAATTTTGCATAGACCTACATTATTTACCAAAGACTTTTTCCGTAGGTCTACTTTTAATTTCTTTCAGTGAATTTGACATACATGTAGGTTTGGTTGTAAAAATGTGGTATGTTTGTCTATGAGACAGCCATCCAAAAAGTTAAAATGGCACAAATCTACAGGGTACGGTAGGAAAAAAGTAAAACTGACAAAAATCTACAGGGTAAGGTAGGAAAAAAGGAAAAAGGGCACAAATCTACAGGGTAAGGTCTTGGAACACAGCAGGGGATTGATCTGTTAATTATTATGTTGAACATTAAAAAATCTGTTTAACATACTGATTGTGTGGTATGGTAGTGTAATGGCTAGATACAAACATAAGAAGGAAGCATGCCAAGTATTACACAATGTAATGCTGCAAGTAGTGGAACAGACAGGACCTCCTTTAGAATACAGACTGAAATTTCTATTTTTTTATTCAACAGCCAAAAATTGTTCAAACAAAGAGAAATATAATATAATGATATTACATTCCACTACAAGTTGGCAAAGGAGGATTCCCTTTTCTAAGGTCAACTTTACCAGAACAAAACAACCATTACCATGGTCCCTCTTTCTTATTGATTGCAAATCATAAAATGTCAAATGTTGCATAATCTTTTTTTCTGTCCATTTCAGATTCTCAGATGACTCATATTTAGCACACAAAAGTAAAGGGGACACTCGACAAATTGGCACATACAAACGTTCTTCAACTACTGGGGATGTCAATAAACTTCAGACTGAAACTAACAATAACAAGGTGAAGGACATCCAGAAACCACCACGGAAACGTCTTCTTCAGCAGGCATGGCAACCATCAAACAGCCAATCAGAAACCTCATCAAGTGAACATGACAGTGATGGTCATGTTCCACGATTCACTGCTGCAGAGACTCATGTAAATCCTCATGTTGTGAAGTCAGTGGCAAAACCCCTTGAAAAGAATCATATACAACAAAGACCTCTTGGTAATTCTATCAGTGCCAGTGCTCTAATGACCCCACGACCTTTTGT
>JAULBM010322430.1:0-13453 GCA_032357055.1 Geukensia granosissima | reverse complement strand
CGAATGATTTATTTGAAATAATCAGTACTTTCTAGTAAAATTTTAACCTGCTCCTAGGAAAATCATCATTATTTATATGTTCCTAAGAATTTTCGACCTTGAGGTTATACCCCGTGGTTGTTGCAAGATTGTGATTCGCCAATATAATTAAAATTAGATTTCCGCACGCGTTTCAACTTTTTATTTGTTTTTACCTGTGGTCGCGTCCCACGACCAAGGAAAAAACAAATAAAAAGGAGCAAATGCGGAGATCTAATTTTAATTATATTGACGATTCGCGAACTTTCGGTAATTGTAAACACCGTTGTAGCCGAGATATTGATAGATGAAGGTGTGTAAAACGTAGACAAGCGTAAAACGAAAAGGGAAGTAGCTAATATCAATTTAAAAATGTCTTTGGATTGACCCGCCGGGAGGGATGGGGTCGAAAAGAGCAACTGCAGATTTAAATTTTGAAGTCGATACATAGTGCACAGATACTCACAAGAGACAACAAGATGTACTGACTTATATAGAAAAGGTACTCGCTGTATTTGGCAGTTAGTTCAAATCCAAACATATTTGATTAAACATAGTTCTCCTAAGCTACATGTAAAATATCAATCAAAATAAGTCCGGCTGGATTAAGTGTAAAATACCACGAATAGCCAAATAAAACAAGGTTTTGTGCAAGTGCCAAAATAAAAAGTATCGACAGCATGCACGAAATAAATGTAAAAAAATATTGAATAAAATTAATCTTTATGTAAATTATTGAGTAAAGAATCATGGATGATACCAAAGAAGTCAATATCCAATGATCTTAAATAATATTATTAAGATAACCTTTATGTGCATGTTAGTTTATTCGAGTAACTTATTAAGTTCCAATCGGTTGTGTTTAAATTCAAGAGCTTTTTTTTATACATTCATAAAGTTTCGGTGTGATCCCTTTTTATCAGTTTTCTGCAGTTGCAACCAAACTTCTTGATAGAATTTGGTATATGTTTTAACTATTTATGGTAACAAAATCCCTAACTTAGCAGTTTGTTACTAATACAAAAATTCCATTCATTATAATCTAAGACCTCGCTGATGCACTGGCAAAGCGGGCAAGTGAGTTTAAAAGAAACTTGTCATGATTAGCTTTATTCAAAGTATATGTTCGCTCTACAATTTCCTATGTTTTGGTAGCTACTGATAAGATATTACTCCTATACATGTTGCATAAATTGAAATGACGTATTTAACACAGTCTTGGTTATTAATTGGTAAGATATCGTCAAGATAGATAGTAGTTAGTGTTATTTAAATTTATATATTAAATCTGATTAAAAAGAAAGGAGCATTGTGTAGTTTGGTCACAAACGGAGATTCACTACAGTATAGGAAAATTTCTGCAATTAAAGAGGCCTATTTGGTACCCATAAAAATTCCTACAGCCCATCGATATAGGAGCAAATATATTCATTTCTCGCAAAAGTTAGACAATAAATTATTCCCGAGTGAATCGATGATTTTAACTTCTCTATATATTCATGCTGAACCTGTATATGGTTTGCTTCTCCCATGTTTGACCGATGGTGATGCATCTGGTGATTTTTATTTAAACAAATAGTTGTGATTGTCCTAGGAAAATGTAGATGTATAGTCTTGCCTCTTGCCTCTAAAGTCCACCAGTGCCCTAGGTGTAACTTGTATATATTTGGCTCATGCACATAGACGTAGGAGCCAGGGGCATGGGGACAACTTCTCCCTCACTTTTGTATTTCGGGAAGAGGCAAAACTATGTTTTTGCCAACCCCCACTTATTGTCAGGTTCAGTTACAACTTTATTTAACGGCTTACAGAAACAAATATAATTTTAGGCTCAGAAACCGGTCGAATTTGAGCCTACCACTAACTACAACTACTACTTTTCTTTGTTTGTCATGATGCAAAACTACTGATCAGCCTCATTGGAGTAGTTAAGGCAGGAAGGAGAACGTTGACTTAAATTGACATCATTGGTTATATATTGTGTATACTATAGCTTGTCAATTTCAACTTTTTACTTTGAAGAAGAAGGTTTTTTTAGTGTCAAAATGTTTGACGGGTCGAACAGGTTAATATTTACTGTCTTTGTTTCATGGCTACATTCGGACAATCACTTGGATCATATACCGTAATAAAGTTGGTCAATACTCATTTAGTCAAAAATTCTGCACTTCAGTATTTTCGAGCGTCAGTGAACCATGCTTCTGTGAACTGTTCATTTTTGTATTCTGTTTTAAAAGTTAATAAATGTATGCCATATTGGAAACCCTTAGTCTGATAAAACAGATTAAATGTATATTGTCTAACAATTGCTGCAATTCTTAAATTAACTATGTGTATCATCATAACTGATTCACAAACTGATAAAAAATATTTCCTCAGTGTTGACGATAAGCTTTTTGGAAAAGCTATAACTTGTCACTGTTAACGTCAACCCGCGATAAGGCCTCGTTGTAGTAACTTGTCTGACTACAGAAACCCTTTGTTAAAGAAATCTTGATTCTTGGAGGCAGATCTTGACCCTTACGCAAAGAAAGCGTAAATATGGGAAGTTTTCAATGGGAAGGTTTCAATTTGGTATGTGGCAAATAACTTTATGGTATATATTGAGGAATCAATCTTCAGTAGGAAGCTCACAATTTCGTAAAACTATGTTGCATTCCCCTGTGTATACCACAATCATTTGTATGGAGAAAACATTGATTTGTTCCATACCGGTGGTCAATAAACAACTCCCATTGCTTGTGAAGAATAGCATTGTCAATAATTGAAATGTTCCGACGTTTCTGGTAAATAATTTTTTCGGTTACCATAGAAACCCTTTGTATGATGTCAATAATGTACGTTGAATAATGGAATGAGAGGAAACCGGTGGTTTAACAAATTTCCATTACCATACAAAATTGTCAGACATTAAAACAGCAAGTCTGTAATTAGAGATAGCTGATTCTTTCATTTCCATATAAAATAAAGAGTTATATAATGTCTGATGGTCTTAGGTCGTTATTCCTAGAGATTTTATGCGTGTTTTCTCCCCGCGAACATCAATGTTTACGGTTTATACAATTTTTTTTTTGTCATTAATTACAACCTTACGCGGTTTTAATTATTTTGTTAAGTAACCCAAACTGACCATTTTGTTACAAACAACTTGGATTTTTTCCAGTTTAACCTGCATTATAAGTTCATGAAATTCACAAATTCAATAATAATAACAATAATAATAATAATAATGATATTTATGATAATAATAATAATAAAGGGTTCCGTATATGGGGGTTGATAGTATACAATGACGGCTTCAGGTCAAGGATACTGATGATAGTATACAATGACAGGTCTAGGATACAGATAGTACACAATGACAGGTCTAGGATACAGATAGTATACAATGACAGGTCTAGGATACAGATAGTATACAATGACAGGTCTAGATTACAGATAGTATACAATGACAGGTCTAGGATACAGATAGTATACAATGACAGGTCTAGGATACTGATGAAATGTTGCTTAAAAACCAGTGGCAAATATTTCTTGAGTATTCTGGATGACAACTCATTTATAAATGGTGAGTGATCCTACTTTGTATCAGAGCCAGATTTTTGAGGTGCTAGCTCATTAAAGCAACAGTCCGCAGGTAGACATATCACTTAACACTTTATTTTGACTCTTGGTCGACCACAATCTCCGAAACAGAATCTCCTAGCTTCCAGTAAAACCTCCAGTAGTCTGACGAAGGAAGTACTATAGCCTCTATTTCGGAAGTTGGGTCGACCAGTCTTTGATCTTACTCTTAAATGCTGAATGCTTAGCGGAGAAGCAGTAAATACTAATTTTGTAGAAACATATCATCTTCACCTTGTGCGATTTTACTGAACTGTTTTCGGGATAATTTATAATTTCAGAAATTAGGCGCTCTTGGATGCCCTTGAAAGTTGCACTTTTATATTTTCGGAACATTTGGCACAGTCTTCATCTCAAGTGCAAATACTGAGCCAAGTGTCAGTTCCGTATTCCATATAACCTGCAAGGCAAAGGAATAACGTATACTCTTAGGCTGCCTGTGACGCCCAGCCACCATGCATGACAGCTATTGAAAACCCGAAAATTATGCACAGCCTCATGCATGCAGGGGACCCATATCCCACTTTAAATAAGTCTTTTTATACATCTGCAAAGTGCTGCCCATTAAAAGGTGAAAGATATTGAAAAGAAGAATCATCGGCCTTTTTCGTCATTAAATCCGATAAATTGATCTCTGACAGAAGTAGTAGCTATTATCGCTGCCATATTGACTACCCCTGACACATTGATAATTCGTTTTATAATGCAAAACAGAATAATAGAGATGTAATGATTGAAGTAATCTTACAGAATCTTAAAAAATGCCTCTAACAGGGATCTTGGCTGTGTACGCCCACTCTTGTTATGATGACGTCAGATAGATATGTTATTGTATTTTTAAGAGAGAATATGGAATATATGTCAGAAAGACACAATCCACATCTTTTCTGGATTGTACACTTTATTTCTCGTTAAGCTGTTTCCTTTTAGTTTACTATAGATTTCCGTGCGACACGAAACAAATTCTTCAAATAGTGTCTGTGCCTTGCATTTTTTTCTTTAAACAAACAGAATGTTGACAAAAAGAAAAACTACTACTGAAAATGACCTTAATTTCACTGCACACGAAGCGTTTTTCTGGAGTAACCTTCATCGGGTACGCTCGAGACCAAATAAAGGAAAACAGTGAATTACGCGTAGGTGACGGTTCATATTACATTTCTTAAGACAAGGAAAACAATTTTAAAATTTGTTGAAAATTTAATTTTCAAATTCATTTAACTTCGTTTTCCAATCACACAGATCTCTGTCTGGGTATTTTGAACTAGTTTTCATACACATGGACATCCGCATGTGTGTACAGCATTTAGACGTCAGATGCTACGTTTACGAAGATAGCGTGACGCTACTGAGAATTTTGCATATTCTATGAAAATGGAAATCGGATTTACGATACAGACCTATATGTCTTATATGTATTAAGACACATAAATGGTAAAAGGTAGATCGAAGTAAAAACGCAATGGCAGGGCAAACAAAATACATCTTTACAGAAGAAGATATCTGTTAAAAACCTATACTTATGTAGCAATACACAAGCGTAGATACAGTATATTTTCTCGTTTCTTCAGTATTCAGGACACAGCGAGTCTCCAGGTTAAACCTCGAAAGCAGTGATGTAAAGAAAAAAAAACGTTAAGTTAAAGGTAAAAAAGACGTATAAACATTTTTATCGAAACATGGCATTTCAGTGTGACGCCGTATTACATTTGTTTCCTCTGTCTTTGCCTTGAGAAAGATCCTTGCTTCGAAAATGAGTCAAATTTATTTTGACTATTATTTTGATTTTATAAAGTTTTTACATTTGTGTTCAATAACATTTGTGTGTCTATTTTGACGTTTCCTATTTAATCTTGTTTTTAATGTTAAAACACTTGGAAACATATGGTGTATGTATAGTATCCGATACAATTAATGTACTATGATGATACTACGTGGCGGTTAGTATAATAGGTATATAAAATAAAGGGACATTGGAATTATCAATAATAAAATTGACACCACAAATTTCATATCCTCCCGCTCGCCTCAAAGTTGTATAAAGACACCCAAAGTACTGGTTAATTAGGGATATGGCTTTTGTAGAACCTGGGATTCATCCATGAATGTTTTTATTCTGTAATATATCCGTGATTTACAAAAAACTTGTCTCTGACAATATGGTTTGGGGATGGGGTTGTGCCTTACAAGATTTTGAGATGTCATATTGACATCATATATCACCACACACACACACACACCGGGGTTAACAATAAAATTCGTCTCCGGTAAGAAGCTCTATGATTAAGGATTGGTTCTAAATATGCTTTCAGATAACTTTGAAGATTTAAAATATGAAAAATGTACTCTGCGATTTTAATACAACTTGTCTTCATATGGTAATAAATATAATAATGTATGCTTAGAGGAATCTCAACCAATGTATTTGAAGTCAAAACATTAGGTGTAGCTCCTATAATCGTGTACAACGCCTAGAATTCAACACATCTCATCACAAGATACATTTATTGGGTGTGGGAACTGTACGGTTTTGCTGCAACAAGAAATACCTCCGACATCAATTCCCGCCATATATTTGATGTAACCAACGGTAAAAGGGAAGTAAGCAAAGATGACAACATTGCAATCGACAAGGTTCGACGTAGTTGTCAGTATTTGACTTTTACGCTTTTAAGCTCGAATGTGGAAAAGACAGGGTTGAATCTCACATCTATGAAGAGTTTTGGGTCCTAAAAAATTAGAGAAGAATTGACAGGAAATTAAAAAACAAATAAAAAATTATGAAAATAAAAATAGCTGTACACCATATGCACTTAAGCTGGGAAAATTAGGGCCCAATGTAGACAATATGTGATCCGTTTACATATTATATGAGAATGGGAAGCAAAATAGCTAAGTGCATCACTGTAGCACGGCTACCAATCTCTCTAGTGCATCACTGTAGCACGGCTACCTATCTCTCTAGTGCATCACTGTAGCACGGCTACCAATCTCTCTAGTGCATCACTGTAGCACGGCTACCAATCTCTCTAGAACATCACTGTAGCACGGCTACCAATCTCTCTAAATCATATCGTAATGATTTGAATTGTCGAGGAGGACCTAAAATACGAGCATAGGTAAATGTTCATCGATTTTTTATTTTCAAAATAAACCTTTTTCCAAAAATCGAAAGGTCCTTCAACCCTTATGTAATTTTTCTTTATCTACTACAAGTCTGCTGGTTGTTTTTTAATTGAACCTGTCGATCATATCATGTCAATAATGTTCCGTTTTATTAAGAAGTTAATTATGGAGGACAAAGAAAGAATTAGAAGTGATATTCAATCGACCCAAGTTAAAAAAATGCAAGCAATCGTCATTTTATATGAGAAATATATCGTTGATGGAATAAAAAAATCACAAACATGAATGAATTTTGCGGGAGAAAAGTTCTACCGACAAGTTAATGTAAGCGACAACCAGCAGTCTTTCAGTAGACAAAGACAAATTATAAAAGGGTCGAATGACATCCTTTGATTTTTGAAGAAAGCTTTATTTTGCAGAAAATAATCGATTTCTTCTAACACACACACACACACACACACACACACACACACACACACACACACAGAGGTTCTCCTCGTTATATTCGGAAGATCCTCTAAACAAATATTATATTGGTAGCCGTGTGTAGGAAACCTTATGATACATATAAATCATAATGAGTATATATGGGATGATAAAATACATCTTTAGCCATGTTGTTTGTTTTTAATACATTTTGAGTTGTGCTTTTCGATGAATAACCCTTCTTGAATAAATCAGTTATAAGTCGTTTCAGAGGAAAAAGACATGTATAGCAGGAGTAGTTCTGGGATACAGTGTATGGAGCTTCTGTGAGACCAAAATTCAATCAGTTTCCAACATTTAATATACAAGACAGCAGACCAGACATTTATGCAACAGTTTCAAAACTTATAATTACACCTTTCCAAACTTATCAGACCACATTACAGCTGTGAGGCACAGCTTGAGTTAATTATAAAGGGGGAAGGATTGAAAGTTATTAACGTCCTATATAGCAATCTAATGATCTCAGTCGGACGGAAAAAGTTAATTACGCAATTTTAAACAATACATTTACAATTTTAAGAGCAAATCATTACAATGGTAAGCATATGTCAGATCAATAGCAGAAGTTCTTTAAACATTAATTCCAAAATCAATGCAACCAACAAGTAACATTATTTCCAAGCAATGTATATGCAAATATCAACAATAAAAATGCTGTAAAAATAAGAAAGTTGCAATATTAGATAAAGGTGTTTCAAGGTGGCGAGTGAAAATCAAGGCTAATTCTGCTCTATTCATGTTTAATTAGCTACATTAGCATCAACAACATAACAGTGCATTACGGGACGTAAACAAACTGGAAAATTGTGCTCTGAATTTGTTGATGATTGTAGATGAAAGTGTATTTTCAACAGTCAATTTCCCAGAAGTTTGAAAAATAGTCAACTGTTATCAAATAGTCCTTGTCCCGGAATTCCAACTTTCGACCACGGACGATTTGGTATTACTTTCCTTCTGTTGCTTTCTTTCGAATGTTCGACATGTCTCACATCGCTGAATAAAATCTTTGACCTCTGTGTTAATCCCAGGCAAATATAGACTCTCTCGAGGTCTACACAAACATCCTTCTATTCCCATGTGCGAAGAATGAATTTTCTTGATCATGTCTGTTCGTAATGACTTCGGTATAATGATTCTCTCTCCTATGTATAAATTCCATTCTGGACCGTAAGTTCATCTCGAATATCGAAGTACCGGTATATCGTGATTAATAGCGGAAAATCATCCTTTTCTGTCTGGCCATCCATGTAATATAACTTCTTTTAGTCTTTTTGCATTTGTTCATCTTTCCTTAATCTTAAATTTTCTTTGTTTTCTGTGCAGAAATCGGTAAGATCTTCAACATGTTCACACTTTTTACTTCAAAGATATTTACGTCTGCTGTATTACTCAAACACGCTCTGCTTAACTTATTGATTCCAATGATTTGTGATCCAACATGACTCGCAGTGTTCTACCGTAGGGGTACTGGTGGATATTTTCCAAGTCCAAAAATAACGGAGAGTAGTTTCTTTTCTATCTGTGCTTATCTGGTTTCGATACCTGTTAATGCCCCGGTTAATGCTCTACTAGCGTACTCAATAGGTTGGTTATTCTGCATTATTGCAGCTCCTAACCCGGTTTCGGATGCATCACTCTGCAAGACTAACGTTAGCTTTGGATCATAGTACTTCATACGGGTTCGTCGGTAACAAGTTTCTTTATTTCTTCAAGTGCATTATCATGATTTTGAAGCCAACAAAATTCAGAGTCTTTCAATGTTAGTTTTCTAAGTGGTTCACAAATGTCACTAAGTTTTGGCAAAAATTTACTGAGATACGTGACGAATCCGATAATTCTCTTAGCACCAGAAACATCTGTCGGTTTCGGCATATTGTGTTTGAAAGGACTTTCTCAGGGTCTGGTTTAAGTCCCTTGCTAGTGATGATATGACCAATGAATTTGACTTCTGTCATTTTAAATTCAATTTGTCCCTATTATGTTTAAGATCGTAACGTTGCATTAACGCTAGAAATTTTTCATCATGATCAGCAATCGGTTCTTCTTCGGTATCTCCTTCACCGTAAATTAAAAGTGGTGGTTGATGATTTTTTAACGTCCTACACAGCAAATTAATGCTCTCAGTCGGACGGTCCCTAGCGGAACTTTAATATTAATGTAACTTGAGTTGTTGAAACGTAGTTGGTATAGTTCAGTATAGGATGCTCGGTTGAACTGATGTAACTTTTAGACTTCAAGGTCGTTGTTTAAGCTGTCGTTGTTTGGTGTTGACTTTCTGTATCTTGTTGAATTAAGTTAGACTACAACGGCACTTTTCAGGGCCACGGTGCCGAACAGAGCAGACCGGTTCCGCTGTGAAGTGATTTTCATGGCCGCGCCCTACCTCAACACACTGCAGCAGGAACGGTTGCATTGCCAGTGGGTCACTGCATCGAGGGCGATGTAAGGAGTTGGTCTTTACTTCATCACTCCCCGTTGTAATACGGTCGAAGTTCCAGCTACGTGACTGATTATTATCTGACTATAAATTCCTTCGCAAATTTAATCCTTAAATATGATACTAAACACATGATAATTGTTTAAATGATCCCCCCCAAAAACTATAAAAATAATTAACAACGTAATTTACCAATAAATAAAAAAATAAAGATTTTCACTAATAAATAAATATTCCTAATTTAATGAAAACAATTATGTCGGTAAGGGATTGACAATAAATATCATTTCTAATTTTCCACAAATTTACAGAAGTTGAAAAATAAAAACAAAATCACAGCATACATAATCAGTCTTGCTTGATTATTTGTTTAATAAACATTCAAATTTAAAGATTAAATAAATTACCCATTTAAGACATATTCTGTTCCATTATGAGACTTTGTTATGTACAGGTTCTGATTTTGTGCCTGGGTGATGTAACAATATCGCATCTAACTAACCAAATCACATCTAACTAACCAATTCTTCAATCTTACTTGTTGGTTACAATAGCTCAATTATGCCGTAATACTATTTCCATAGGGGGTCCCCTACTTTGGCATGAATCTAAAAATAGAAATAGGAGAATTTCCTTCATAAAACTTATGTGACACCCATATAGACATGGTGAACTTCAAATTAGCGAAAGAAAATAAATAGGTTCGTACGGCATTTGTATGCGAAAATTGAGGGTCAAAAAGGGGCAACCTTTTTAACAGGGATTTCCCCATATTTCCCGTAATTATCATTTTCCAATTTTTTTCAAAAAATAGTGGACCCCTGTCTCAGAAACTGAAAATTTTCTATTAACTGATTATTAAAGCTGAGTCTCGGAGAAAAACTTTTGTCTATTTCGAAATTTTTATAAATATTCTAATTTTTTCTCCACTCATATGGAAAATTGGGAAATTTGGTCGTTTTCCATTATAGCAATTTTTGCTCGCATAACTTGTGAATTTTAGAAAATGAAAAATATTTTGCTAGGTTTTATATCTTATGAGATATATTTTATGCGTAATGTCAGAAAAATAAACCTTGCGGTACCAGTAATGCAAGAATTTAGACGTAGTCGGAACTATAATTTTTTTTACAAAAATCAGCAATTTTAACATGAGCACAGGACAAACAACGACAGCTGTGATACTTCGAACAAAAAATTCTATTGCCGTCAAGATAGTTAAATCTCATTTTGAATTTCGTTTTTAGGTTTTGGTTTTTGCTTTAAGAAATAACAGCCAAAATATGAGAGACTCAGTTCAGTGAAACGTACCTTAACAAATCTTATAATGATAAGTTTGGTTTCTTATATTGACCAGTCACGCGCCTATCTTTGTTTTCGTCTGGGCTTATCTTGGGGCCAGATTTAGCTAATTACAAGAAATCGTAATTGGGCTTGTGTAAACTACATTGCAAATTAAAAACTATTACAGCAGTGGCCATGTTATAACAGGGGAATGTAACATTCTCAAAGACTTAGAGTCGTTAATACATTCCGTTAAAAATATTTCCCTCCAGCCAAAAATATTTGGACAGAATTTCGTGACGGTATCGAAAAAATCTCCACACGCATATATTGCAAAAATGGATTAAGCAGAAAATTCGGATAAATACTGTTATAAAGGCATTACAAATGCATGAATAAAATAATGGAAATAGTAGATAATCGTATTTAAAACCATGAAACGAATGATAAAAATAAATCTCATTCTGTTTAAAGATTAAAACGCTAAATTAAAGAACTTCATAAAATTTAGGTGTCTGTTCCTCCAGACGAAGCAGCCAATAATATTGTAGTTGTCTTTACAGTATTATATTGAGGTCCTCAAAATAAAATTCATAGTTCCAACACTTTTCAATCTACAAACAACTTCATAAAACTCCATATATGTCTCGGTTCATTTTTTATTAAAGTAAAAATGCACGTTATCCTTCGTTTCCAATAATCGGTCCCGATTGTATCTGGTGAAGGTTAATGCAGAAGTGTAATTAAGGCTTTTTCATTCCTCATTTTTCCATCTTTTCTACTATCTTTTTTTTCATAAAATAAGAAATGAAAGCAATAATTTTTTAAGAACTTGTTTCGTGCCCACATAAATCTAATGCACTATGGCAACAATTAAACGAGAAATTATGCAGTACACAATCCAGAAAAGATGTGATTTGTTTCTTTTGGGGATGTATTCCGTATTCTTTCTAATAAATATTATTTTCTTTTGTGCTGTGTGTAGGTCTTAAAAAGATTCCCCGTGCTTGTGCTGTATGCCCCTATTTATTTTTGGGCATTAGAATGGTTGTTGGAAAGATCAAGTTTGCATCTTTTCAACATCGTTAATTCTTACATTTTTAATCTGACCTCAATAACTACTGTAATACGATAGCTTACTCTTGCTACGCGCCTGAACGTAATTCCCCGTTTTCCAATATTTTGTCCCGAGCGTACCTGGTGAAGGTTAAACAATAAAAACTCTTCGTACGCAATGAAATTAAGGCATTTATATTCGTTGTTTTCCATTATGCCTTCAATTTTTTTGATAAAATAAAAAATGCAAGGCACTTTTTAAAGAAATTGTTTCGTGCCCAACGGAAATCTAATGCACTTTAGGAAACATTTTAACGAGGAATCATGCAGTACACAATCCAGAAAAGATTTGTAATGTTTCTTTCTGGCATATATTCCATATTCGTTCTATAAATACCATATCATAACTCAATTCTATTACCTAATGCCCAAAATACCATTCAAACTCTCATTGTTAACTTCTGCAATAAATGTTATGAAAACTCATCTATCAACTACTCTTCGAGTTTTCAAAATTTCCTTGATATTTAAGACAAACTCAAGTCAGTCCGAGTTCCCTTTTTTCTGCAACACTACAGACAGATATGTTTGTTTTACTCTTTATGCCACTTTACCACACAAGCTCAATAAGGAAAAGTTTTCATATTTAATCAATTGGTCATTCAAAAAGTCTGGTTGTTTTTAACATACGTTGCAATAAATATAATTCCTAATACATTTCATTGTCTAAATGATCATCTACAATGATGACAGCGGTCGAATTCCTTGTAAATAGTTTTGTACGATTTGGAAAACGGTGTATCGGCGGGTTATAGGTATATCAATGGGCGAAAACTGCGCTCCGTTCAATACAGATTTTGTTTTTATGTTATGTTAAATCACTTGTTTTGGAGGGTTGGGATCCCACTTAACGAGTTTAACACAAGCACATGTCCCATGTGCCTGTCCTAAGTCTGTAATGTTGATCATATTTTGTCTTTGTGTTTATGTTATGTTACATGTATACGTGTATATTTGTGATAATATTCAGGTAAGAGCAGTATTATTTTCCGTATTCACGTTTTATTTGGGGCGATTTACAGCTTTGCACAAGGATTGGTATTACAACCTTGTTGAAGGCCCCTCAATTTGTAATTTGTAAAATCCTTCTCTTTTTCTCATGTAGGGAGTGCTGTCTCTTTGACATTTACCCCATATCGTTTCATTTTTATATGTCTCTGTGTCTGTTCTGGTGGCTCAACTCTCTTCAGCTTAAAATACAAGATCGGTGCTTTTATACTACTTATGGCAATATACGTACACGTTTACCAATGTTTATTATATATTGTGAGTATTAATATGAATAGGGGCATTTCAAGGTATAACCTCTCATCAGTACAACCAAAACATAGCAAGCTCGAGATCAGTACAACCAAAACA
>JAULBM010322420.1:0-13453 GCA_032357055.1 Geukensia granosissima | reverse complement strand
AATTTTTGTTATTAGGTCAGTTTCAGTATGGTAGATGAATGATATTTGTTATGCAGTTGTATGCATAACATCTCATCCATCTTCATCCATGAAAATCATGAACTCCTGACCCCTGAGTCATGGTCTGCTGACTTTACATTTTTTATGCACATTTCCATTTTGGGATTAGTTCAGTTTAATTGGAAGCATGTTTTAAAATTTTGTCATCTTTCGATCAATGTGCATACTCAGGCAATGCCCCCACAGGCGAGACATATTTCTGTGTCCACTGTTTATTATTTAATTTTTGATATATCTTACATGTGAAGATCTACATGTTAGAAGCGTATGTAACTTGGATCATGTTATTTGAATTACATGCAATCTTTGATTACTGAGATACATGTCTCATTTCCATCAAAGTTTAAAATTTTTCATCTCCAGTTGTATTACATGAAAAATAATCTACCGTAGTGAAGTCATAAACTATTCATAACTAGATTGTTTATAATGTACTGAAAGGGAAATTTTTTTATTGTAGGTCTACAATGTACACAGAATTTATTGTACTGCGACAGATGTTACTTGATCATGGTCTGACTCAGGTAGACTCGCACTTTTCCTATCAAAAATTGCAGCATGCCTGGTATGCTTTCATTGATCTTCTAGATATTGATTTCAACCAAGGTTTCATTTGTCCAGAATGTGGACCAGAACCATCTATTTGTGTAATGGATGCAACAACACTGTCATTCAGGAAACGAATGATTAGCTGGGATATCCTTTTCAAAGATGTAGAGAAACAAAAGCAAATGCCATCCAAAGGAAGATAAGTATTTTTCAATAGTATTCAAAAGTAAATACACTTTGGATAAAGTGAATTTATTGACAAATATAGATTATGAAGACTTAGAATATTTGATTATATTATAATTAGTTATATATTTACTGGCCTATTTTTGTTTTTGGAGTTAATAGTGACAATGCTATCTGTTCATCAAACCTTCATATAGGTTAGATGGCATTAAGTTGATTCTTTACAGTTTAGAATGGACAGAGCATAGCGGAGCACATTCTAATCTGTGATGAATCATCTTAATTACATCTAACCTATATAGAAGGCATTTACTTATCCTGTAACCCAAATGTATTCTTTAAAGTAATAAATAATGTCAAACTAATTAGATAAACACCAGACAGTATCATTTTCATTTTCAGTTGTGAATTCAGAAGCGCAGGATGTACATATTTTGGGGGAGGAGTATTATTGAAAAACACACGATTTTGAATTTCTTTCAATTATTTTCAAAAGAGAAACAATGATAGTTGGAAATAAAGATGCAAGTATTGTGAGGTTTTATTCTGTGTTAGGATACTTTCTTTACACTAAAGAAATGGATTCCAGATATTTGCTAAGATTGGTCATTTTAAGCAGATAAACAACGAAGGTATGTAAAAGTTAATACAGATATTTTTTTGCAAAGTGATCACTTTTTTGATTTTATGATTCTATCAAGAACCTAAAAAAGTAATAATTTTTAATTGTGCATTTTTTACCTTTATTTCATTACATTATTCAGTTGAAAAACAAATTTATAATTTTTAAATTATTTGGCTTATGAAAATTGAATTTTGATGATTTTATTGCTTTGTGAACTCATTTAACCTTGATTATGACCACCCCGTGATCACTCACATCTGTTTGACTTTTACATGGCTGTCGCATTTATCTGATTAAACTGACATATCTAGGGCGTATTTTGATGAGTTTCTTCAGGATTTAGAAAGTTTTCTACCAGAATAGAACAACGCAGTACTTGGCTCTGATTGGCTTAAAAAGTAGGACAGGATAAGTTTGCCTTCTATAGGATTTTTTATTTTACCTTTAAAAACCATTAAACAAAATTTAATTTGATTTAGATAAAGTCTTTTTCTTTTAAAGTTGCCATTGTGTGGTTTTTTGTCTCCCATAGAATACCATGGATGTATTTGCTGTTATTTAAATTCAAAAATCAGTTTATCTCTCTACATTCAGATCAAAAACTAAATGATCCTTTTCATTGGTTGTTGATACTCAATTGTGTTATATTCAGATGAATAGAGTTATTGGAACAATTTACCCGTAAATAGTATTTGAATCTAGTTACTGGTAAATGGTTCCAATGACTTTATACCTGTGATTTTATGAAAGATGTTACCTTTTGGAATAATAAAAGATTTATTTAATATAATTTCGGGGAAATGTCATTTTATCAAGCAAATATTCTTTTAGTATTTTGTATTTTGTTCTAATTTGTCACTAGAGACTGCTGACATGCTCTATCTTTTGTTTCCTTTTATTACTAGTCACAGGCATCAGGTATTTATTGAAAATACTGTCCTGAGAAAGGACCTGAAGAAGTTTGCGAGATTAGGGATGGATCAGGATGAGTTCTACAAACTGTTAGAGCAAGTGAAAAGAGAGGAAGGGCACCTATATAATTTATTAATTCAAATTAAGGAGGAAAATAAGAATAGAAAAAAAGTTTCATGCTGCAAAGAATTAAAAAAACTGCTATGGTCACTCAGTTGTGATACACCCGCTTGTGGTATACTTTTGCCAACAGAGGAAAACAAGAACCTGTTTAAAGATCTTTCCAAAATAACATCAGATGTATTACTGATGAGACAACTTCAAGAGAGTTTCCCAATATTATTTGATATCCTCCATGCTCATGGACACCAATATACTAAAAGTTTGGGTCCAGTTCTCCAACAGTTAATACTGAGGGCTGAACTTCCCTTTCAAGAGAATTTGGACAATCTCAACTTTGACTTCCAGTCGACTTCAGAAGAAAGTAAGGATAGCTTGGCATACTATCCAAATATGTCTGTAAAGAGAGATCGAGGATTATACGACCTTGACATGGGAAAGGTACGACAGACGACATGTAGGAAAAGAACCCATGGTCATCCAACTTTGTTACCTGGATTATTTACGATTTTATGTCCACATGGTAAGAGTATAATTCTATGCTATATAGTTTCTACTGAATGAAAAAAAAATTCTTGACAACATTAGCTCATTTTTGTATCTCTATCACATCACAGTAAAGGTTTTTGATACCCCTGTCTAGAAGGAAAATATTGTTTTACCTATGTCTATCTTTCCTCTGTCCATTTGTCCAAGACTAATTTGTCAATCAACATTTTTCCAGCAACTTCATGCCATAGCCACTTGGCATTAGGTATACTATTTCATCTAAAAAATTTTAACTTATAATGTAGTTTTCTTTGTATTGCTTATTTTTCATTCTTTAAGAACTGTAACTTGCTATTTTCTTTAAAAAGGGTATTCATCAGCTTAGTAGTCAGACTTGTATGACATGAATTTTATCATACATTGCCCGACAAAAATTTACAGTATTTATTAGGGTTGTCAAATTGGTCAGAATCTGCTAACCGGTTAACCGAACGTTTTTCCGATCGAGTATTTGGTTACTCGATCGGTAAAACATTCCATGAATATTTGATACTGAATAGGTACACAAAATCATCAATGACCCTACCAGTTTTAAGAATTACGCCAAATTCATGTGTCAGTGCTATATAAATTAATATTGTCAAATACAAAACAATTTGGTAAAAATTTGGAAATTAAAAGAAATATACATAAATTTAATACTGGTACAATAATTTACAAGAAGTTCAAGTCCAAATGTAATTTGATTGTCGCATGAAAATGAAAGTATGTTGTCTTGTTTGGTACAGGGAGAAAATAATTTCAAATGAAGGTGGCGTATGCACATATATACGTATGAAATTAATATTACATGTACATGTTCGTTTCTATCTGTTTTTATCGCGGATAATTAGAAATAACAAGTGCGAAAATTAATTAGGATGTTTATTTAAGTTTAAATGTGTAAAACAGATTAGACTTTAAAAATTCGTAATTGTTGTGAAAAAAATATTGATTGAGTAAACGCTCTGGCTAACTATGTTGTTCCGAATTTGTAATGTTATTGTACATGTTATCTATAAGAATAAAGTACATATAATGCAGTAAATATTATTTTTCCGAGTAACGGAGTAGTGATTTTAGTATTCGATAATCGAACGTTCGATCGAGTAACTGGTTAACCGGGTACTCGTTGCCATCCCTAGTATTTATTAAAATTAAAAAACGCTGAAATTATAGAGGCTTCATTCTTTGAATTGCACATGTTTGATGTCCTTTCCGCTGGATTTGGTTACTAAGTACTTATTTTGGTTTGATTTTAGACAAGTTCCTCCATTTACAATGTTTTTGGTATCGGTCTTCCTAAGTTTTGGATTAAATGCTCCTTGAAATGTGTACCACATATTGACATTTTCCATATACTATAGTTTTGGTATACCCCAATTTTTGTCACATTTGTCAAATATAGTGCTGTGCCCTGTATCATTGCATTCATGTAATAGAAGGCTATTCCATCCACTGTAAAATTGTGTATATATATTCACAAGTAAAGTTATCTTATAGTATACATGTATCTACTTCTATATCAATATCTAATTGTTTCTGCAGGCATGTCTTGAATAATATTTTAAGAGTTTCATTTAAAATTTAACAGGTGTTTGTTATGGATTTGAAGTTATGACTGTTGCAGAGTCTCCTAATGTTCCATTTACCGTCTTAAAGACACGCTTTTCTAAAGGTAAATAAATTGATCTTAAATCTGTTGCAGAAGTATCAAAATTACACTTTAAATATAGCCTGACCATTTTTATATGGAAACTACGCATATGCATTGATAAACTTTGTTATTTTTTTTTAAATTAATATATATCAAGTAAAAATGATACATGCACAAGATTTAAGAAAAATAACATATGAGAAAAAAAATACCATACAAACATTAGAAATAAAAAGGTAATCAAACTCTGAAAACTAGTCTCTTTTTGGTACAAATTCATAACAAGTTAAGAGTCATAATGATTCATTTCTAGTGTTCTATTGTTTTTTATATACAATGTAGCCATAGTTAACTAGAAATATAGAAATGGGAAAAAAACATGATTGCCCATGAGACGACCAAGCGCAAAAAAACAGAAAAAAAACTTCAACAGCTCTCAGTATGGCCATTCTCGACAACGGATTGGGATGTATACAGTCAAGGTGGCTGGATAAGCACTGCCTTTAAAAAAAAAACCAAAACAAACGAACAAAATATTCTGTTAATGTTTCAATGTCAGTGCATGTATTTCAAATTATCTGTGATTAGGTGTGCAAATTTCCAATATGTCTTTTTCAGCACCTGATGTTGTAATTTATGACAATGCCTGCAATCTGTACAGATATTGTTTGAATCGAGACCCTAAGTTTTTTCAGAATACACAATTCAAAGTAGATGGTTTACACTGGGATAATCATTTAGGTAATATTTTCAGCTGGATTAGCTAAGTGGGATTTTGAGCTATGTCATCTCTTGGCATTCGTTCAACTATCTTCTATATATTTGACAATTATTAATTTCCTTTTCTGAAATCACTTAACAAATTTGGATCACAATTTGATTTCAATTGATATTTAATTGTCATATGCAAGTGAAATAGCTATTCGATATATTATTTTTTTATTTCCTGCTTCATTCCTTTATGGATAACATACCATAAATGACTTGGAAATATTACAGATTACACTGATTTTAATCTCTCAAACAATGTATTGAGACCAGCATCTTTTTGAATTTGTTTTCTGAACATTTCTTTCATTGCAGGATGTAGTAGCACATATGAATTAAAGAGCTACCCACAGTTTAGAGACCTGAATAGCCAGGTGGTGGAACAATTTAATTCACAAATTAAGAAACTAAAAGGAATGATCTCTTACATGACAAAAGACAATTTTTTCAAACATTTAAAATTATTTGTTTGGGGAAAGAATAACAATGTGGTAAAGAAGAATTAGATGTATATTTATTGATTGATTGATTGGTGTTCTACGTCAAGTCACAAATATTTCATGCTGGAGTGTGTGATGATGAATGAATGAATCTTGCTTTGTACTAGACCAACACACTAAGCCGTAATTTTAACAGGCTAGCTCACAAGGCAACAGTCCGCAGGAAGACATGCTACCTTACCAAGACACATTATTCCGACTCTGGGCAAACCAGGTTTTGCTCTTATTCCTTAATTCTGCGTGCTTAGCAGAGAAGCAGCAAATACCAATATTAATGTCTTTGGTTTGACCTGTCAGAGGCTCTAACCCACGACCTCCTGCACTCGAGGCCAGCACACAAACCATTACACCAGTGCGAATTTACAGACGAATTCAAAATTCAAGTGCTTTTGAAAAAACCTGGAATTTTGAGCATTCTATGACATGACATAAGGTAGTTGGGGGTCTAAAGTGCATTCCATAGATGTTTGAAATATTTTCGTGGCTGAAACCTAGGGTAGTGCGCATTGATAAAATGCAATGAAAATAGAAGGTCACCTTTCTTCTAGTGAAAATATCATTTTTTGAAAAAATGGAAATTTTTTTATAGAAAATACAGGGAATAAAGGATATTTTGGCAATTTCCTGAAACTAGTCCATAGAAAGTTGATATATGTATACATCAGTTTCCACATGAAAAGTACTATTAAATGATGAGGAGGAACTATAAAGTCGCCTTTAATATAAGCTTGGTTGGTTTGCTGTCCAGTTGCAAATATGTCATACATATTCAGGACTGGAACCAGTTTTATCAATTTCTCACTACAGTTTTGTGTTGAAGGAAAATTGTCAGAGGAAAAGGGCAAAGGGTACACACAAAAATTCTGACTTCCACTGGAAAACAGACACTTCCATTTATTGTATGTTAGACCAGCATACTGATAATAGATGTTTTATAGAATAGTTGTGTATATAAAATTAATCTCTCATAAAAAGATATGTATCCCAAAGTGAAGTTCCTAAAAAAATGATGAAAAGCATGAAAAACTTGATTAATCCTATTAATTGGATAGAAGATGTGAATATTTGAATAATTTCAGCTAAGTAGTATCTGAATTTAACATGCCTAATTTGAGTTTCAGTATCATCTGTTCTGATATTTATTCTATATGAGCATGACAATTTGCAGTGAGAACGTCTTTTATGAAACTCATTATTTTATAGTAATCCATTCTTAGTTATAAGTATGAACAGAGAAAACAGAGTTTAAAATGCTTTGAGTCTATCAGTAGTAAAACCTGAAATGCTCTAATCATCAGAAATGTTGAAGTCTTTTGCACTGAGCTGAGTCTCTCACTTTTCATGAAATTTTGAAATAAATACAAAAGAACTTTTAATCATTTTTGTATAACATTTACCTTTAACTTTTGTATATTTCAGATTTTTCATTAGCAGTGCAGGTTTGTCTGCACATGTGGAAAATGGCCATTTTTTTTTGCTATTTTTCCCATTATACCTATTTTCTTTCGTGGAAGTCATTAACTATTGAAATGTTTGAAAACAATGGTAATTTTTAAGTGTTCACATAGGTCTTATGATAACACATTTTAAACATTTGCAATGTGTCTATCGGAAATACTCAATTTTGCCTCCCTCCCAATTGAATATTTCACGAAAATCCTCAAGTTTTCACATAAGCACAGATCATATGGTAATAGATAAAGTAATTCCATTTCTAAATCTAAAAACTGGTAAAATAGTTAAACAACATTTTTGAATTTTGTTTCCAAAATTTTCCATTGTTTGTGGAAGAAATGCAAAAATTTGAGAGACTCTGGTCAGTGCAACAGACTTTAACTGTTGTGAAACAGGCCCTTAGACACACACATACACATACTCATCTTAACTTAATATGTTGGTGATGCAGAATTTTCAACATTATACAAGATTTAAAATAGGCACACGACATTTGCACGGATTAGTCCTACATTTGCGCAGATTTTTTTTCACGTTTGCACGGCAAAACGTCCTACGTTTGCGTGTTTTTTACCTGTAGTTTACCCTTTGAAAATCTTCTTCATTTGCGCGAATTAACATATTTTTTTTCATTAAATGTTAATGAGAGAATAAAAATAAGAAAAAAATTGGACTAATTCTGCACAAACAAAATTTTGTTAATTGATAAAGGAAAAAAAATTAATAATTCGAACTAATTCTACAAAAAAAAATCTATTTTGCGTGATGTGAGTTTATATAAATGTATTCATGTGTAGTGATGCCCCAGCTGTTATGAGAGGCGTAGAGAGGGAAAAATACGCTTTACTCTTTAACAATATATCAAATACCAAACTGGAGGAAAAAACACAAACTATCTGAAATCTCTGGGCTACAAATACCATGTTAGGACCAATTTATAAGTTTATTGCTGATAGTCATAGGACTTGTCTGTTTTATTGTTAAGACTTTTAAATTTTAGTGCTGTATGATGTATAAGCTTTGTCTTATTTGATCTTTGATGTTTTTAGTGCCTATCAAATAAAGTTATTTTATCCACATTTTTATTTTAAACATCATAAATTTAGTCAATTTATCTCAGGTAGATTACAGGTAAAGTTACAGATGAAAATGCGCAAATGTAGGATCAATCGTCCGCGCAAATGAAACACCTGTCAAATTAAAAATCCGCCCAAATGTCGTGCGCCCATGTAAAATATATATCAAATATATTACAGTTTCTTTTAATTATTCTTATACTGGAATTTTTTGTTGTTTGAAATTATTCCATGCATAACATACAATTTTACTAAAATAGTGAAAATTAAATTGGTTCAAATGCAAGAGATGTGTTGGGTAAAAATTGTTTCATCGAATCATGGATAAATCATATTACATTGCAGAAGTAAAGTAACAATTGAAAATATTAAAAGTCAGTCTGAAATTTTTACAAAAATTGAATTATGGTTACATGAACATAATAAAGTTTGAATTTATTGACAATATAAGTTAACATTTGGTTTCTAGAAATTGTAATTTTCCATAGTAATTAAAATTGTGAAATTGGCACCCAAACTGAACATTGAATCAACTGTGTGATGTGTATATTTGTAATAATTCACCTTTGTAAAATACTTTCAGCAGATATACTAATCACATTAAAAGCTACATTTATACATTCCTTTTGTACAACTGTTATGTATATTCAGTTTGTTTTAAAACCTGAAATGCATTTACTTTTGTTTCATTGTATATTTTTTTCCTTGTCTTCATGTTAATATTAATTTAGTATATGATCAGCAAGTGTTTTACATGTATGTATTTAGGAAGACATTTCACCATGTTCAAATGAGCAACTTTTTGTTTGTTCATTGACAAATAAAACCTGTTAAACTTGTATCACTATTCATTTGTCTTTCAGGCCAACTACCCATATACAATTTTATCTTATATAACTATCACCATTTATTAAGCTTTCTGTTGACCTGGCAATCAGTCTTTAAATGACCGTAGTATATGAAAACAGCATAAATAGCAAACTCAAAATCCTTACTCTGTGCGGTATATACACATTCTACAGATATATAAGACATATATAACGTGTATATAGACCTCACCCATCAATAGATCTATGTCTCAGTCCTACACTCACATTATATATAATTAGGACTGTGTGAAGTATATACACATTCTACAGATATATAAGACATATATAACATGTATATAGACGTCACCCATCAATAGATCTATGTCTCAGTCCTACACTCACATTATATATAATTAGGACTGTGTGAGGTATATACACATTCTACAGATATATAAGACATATATAGGTAAATAAGTGGAAATGGGGAATGTGTCAAAGAGTTGAATTGGTCAGTTGGATTGTTTGTGAATTAGTTATTTCCTGTTTTAGAACTTCTATGTAATATTTACGACAGACAACAATGATGTTATTAGCTGCCTTGTCTGCTGGAACAAAAACAAATTCTTTCCCAAATTCCTTAAGTTTATTTTTTATTCGAGAAATGTGATTTTTGGGTTTATTCTGCGGATGAAAATGCTGTTTAAAATGTTCAATGCGGATGTCCACGATCTTCATGACAGATTTAAAGAAACAATCTAAAGATTTTTTGTCGACTTTTTCACGTTTAATCCATTCTTTACAGTTTGTTTCAAGGGAGTCGTGGATAATATTACGACATTCATTCCAACGAATAGGAGATGGTGGTCGATATTTAGGACCTTTCCTAAGGAAGTTGACCAATTCACGGACCTTCAGGATGGTAAGATCTCCAGTAAAGACATGAGAACTCGGATCGTAAATATAACTAGAATTTTCGCAATTTCAAGAATCTGTTATAGTATCATTTATATCAACATCTTTGCACACTTGGTTGTAATTAAACACGTATTTTCGACTGGGTTTCTTATATATATAACAAATTGTAGGGAGTTCAGTATTTTCAAAATAACCAGGAATTTGTTTTATAACAGTATGATCATTAAGAATACCGGCAATATTGATGAAATCAAAACCTTTATTTACATAATTGATTTTAAGGAAATGTTTTTGATGTTCTTCTGGCCGATCAATTTTGGGGAATAATTTAAAATAACAGTATGAAACAATAATTTGAACAGTTTCATATTTAGGACTAAACGAAGAAATAGAATCACTATGTCTTTGTCCTACACTCTCATTATATATAATTAGGACTGTGTGAGGTATATACACATTTATAACATGTATATAGACGTCACCCATCAATAGATCTATGTCTTTGTCCTACACTCACATTATATGTAATTAGGACTGTGTGAGGTATATACACATTCTACAGATATATAAGACATACATAACATGTATATAGACGTCACCCATCAATAGATCTATGTCTCAGTCCTTCACTCACAATGCTCAATAACATACAAAAGTATATTAATTGTTGAACCGAAAATATTGATGTAATTAGGACTGTGTGAGGTATATACGCATTCTACAGATATATAAATATAAGACACACATAACATGTATGTCGACGTCATCATTCAATATAGTGGCTGCTCAAAGGAAAACATTCTTTATAGGTAAAGACAAAAACTCCTTTCTCACAAAATCTTATTCTGATGAAAGATGAATAATCTTTGATAGTAGAAGTAGATCCTCAATAACATACAAAAGTATATTAATTGTTGAACCGAAAATTTGAACATATCATTCTATCTTGAAGTAAACCGGAGAGAACTAAACATTAAGAGTCGTAGATGGCATAACTGCTCCAGATTTGCGTTTGGTTGCAATTTCAGAAAGTTTCCTGTGTTGTCGGGTGGAAGCCTTGACAGTAGCAAAGCGTGAAGAATAAATTTCTCTAAATGCTGGAATATTCTTACATTAAACTGTAAAAGAAGATCGTTCCTGAGTAAGAGTACGAGAGGGTTGTTAGAAACATGCTCAGAAAATCTGGAAATATACACTGTCATGTCTAAACTAGCGCAATAAGATTGGTTCTAGGAGCGCTCTTTAGAATTTTGCTTAGAATTCTGGGAAGAAGATTAGAAGGGGAAGATTTAATTGAATATTCCATTCCAATGCAAAGCCAGTGCATTGTTTGCTCAAAGTTTGAATCTAAAATTGGATAAAAATAGGATTCTAGTTTTTGGTTCAAACTAGTGACTCAACAATATTAGAGGACGACCACAAAGTAAAGTAATCTTGTGAGAGATCACTGTATAAAATTTTCTTTTCTTGTTTAATGGTTGTTAATAGATAAAGAATGGGTTTGAAACTGTTCCTTTTGTTTCTTCAATGCAATTTGAGGGACTTTGAGTGATTGAAAGACTTGCCATGTTCACATAAGGGTATATCAGTTTCCAGCAAAGGTTGTGATTATTTTAAGCAAAATTTTGTCATGCATTAAACTTCGTCTCTGTCAGTCTTTGGACATTTGTTACAAGGTTCATACTCGTTTTAATTGCTCAGATGATGAAAAACATGAATAAGTCACAGTAAAGGCTTTGAAATTTCAGAACGTTTGTTATTTTGTCTGTATTTTAAAGCGAATGTGTTAACTTTGTCATTATTTATATTGTTCACTTGATTGTTGATGTATACTGGGTATGTACTCTTCTTTGATTTTTATACCATTAAATACTTTATCCCTTCGTTGTTATTATTGAATAATTTTTTGTTGACGCGATTGTTCATTGGATAGAAGCACAACAATGCAAACGCCATTTAGGAACTGTTTAATTTGACGTCATATAAATGACGTTCATGTCAACGTAATACATATTTAGATAAAGATGTATTTTTCTTTTGTGTTTTAAAAGATTGTATAATGCTAAAGACGGTCAATCAACACATTTCGAATTATATAGGTGATGATATCTTTAATTTTTGCATTTTCGGTAAATCTATGATTCAAACAAAAATCCTTTGGAATAAGCTACACAATGCATTCCCACTTTCTTTGTGGACTGTAATGTAGTAATTTAGGTTTGTTGATCGATTTTATGAAGTTGTCCACCAATTATTTTGGCCAATTCGTTCATTTTTGTGAAAGAAAGATGGCAAAATCACCAACATCTGATTCACATCTTAAATGAATGGAAAAAAACATTTTTACGTAAATTTGACGTTTTTCAAATATCTGTCGGACTACATATATGCAAAGAGGCTGCTTTAATCGCAGTATAAAAATCAAAGATCTGATATTTAGCTAAATCGACAAATCACTACTTTCACGAAAACAGGTTTTATTATGGAAAACCTAAAGAATGAACAATGTCCTCAATTTTCAAAATTGTGACCACTTTTGACTTTGACGACCGGCTTTTTGTAAAAATTCAGACAATTATCTTTCTATTGATATACAATGTGTCTGTATAGTCGATTGGTGCATTAAATTCTATTTCCAAGTTTTGGCCGCTGGTCTAATAGATCTATGTTTCCAGTATATATAGTTAGGACTACGTGAGGTATATATACACATTATACATTTATGTGTATATACAGATAGTGGACATATATATATATTCGTGATTTCAATTTTTCCACTATATATTTCATATAAAACCTCATTAAAAAAAACTATTCTGAAGTCGTTTTAAATCGGATTTTCAAACAGTCTTCACCATCAAAAGAAAATCGTCATACCTTTATTTGTTTATTTGGTTTTGTTGTTCAGACTTATAGTCTAGGAGAAATCACAGTGTAAACACAAAGTTTATTTTTTGTTAGGACAAAATCCCTATTTAGTAAATTTATGACGTCAGAATTTTCATGTGTGTTCTACTCATGATTTTTCTAAGCACAGTAGTACAAAAATTCCTTCAAAATATACAAATAATCTAGAAACGATTTCCCATTTAATGGTGAAAATTTTATGAAAATCGGATGAGGAATGACTTCAGAATTATTTTGTGAAAAAATGTGGTTTAATATAGAATATATAGGGAAAATTTGCAAATCACGTATATTTATGTCCACTATCTGTACCTCACACAGTCCTAATTATATATAATGTGAGTGTAGGACTGAGACATAGATCTATTGATGGGTGACGTCTATAT
>JAULBM010322409.1:0-13454 GCA_032357055.1 Geukensia granosissima | reverse complement strand
TAAAAAAGTTTCAAAAATTAGGGCGTGGCCATTTTTGGACCCCTCATATCTCAATAACAGTAAGAGATAGGTCATGAATCTTGTGGCCTATTATGTTGACTTTTTTATGGGTAACACAAAGAAAAAAAACCATCAAAATTGGACAAGAAATAGAGATATTGCATTGAAATAAGAGAAAAAACCCTTTTAGCCCCTCCCCAAAAACGGGAGGGGATAGATCCCCCAAAATCAATACCAACCTTTATTTAGAACCAATTATAAATGTCCTTAAATATTAAGGATTGGTTGACTAGAACAAAAGTTATCGTGCAGAAACCAACCTGTCTACAGACGCCTAACGACGACGTCGACTCCGATACCGACGACGACGACGACGACAGCATCATACCATAATGCGACATTTAATTTTACATTAATTAATCATACATTTAATTTTAGCTATAACATGTTTAAGAAATCAATTAAATAAAGAACCATAACTTACAAATGGTCGTTTTCATTTACATCCTATGTAATTTTTATCTAAAAAATTCACGGCTCTAATGGCAAACAAAGGCTAGTTATGTATACAGGAACAGTACCTGACTTTAAAACAAGCCTTAGCTATAGGTGGGTTTTTGATATGGACGAATCGCCTTCTGCATGATTATTATATAAACTGGTACTTAAAAGTTGAAAATATATGAAAATATCTTCAACAATGAATCAATCTACCACGGTGACCATGACCACACGAACGTCTAAATCCAGAGGTTCTGAATCGGTTTACAAATTGTTTGGAAACCTTAAGAATGCATGCCAACTTGGAGAATCTAAACACTACCTAGGAAGCATATGGAAATATATACAACCCATTCATGAAAGTTTTGTATTCACAATACAAAATTGTTATCAAGCACAGTATTATTGATAGTAAAGGCTCTACATACACGTTTCTCCATACAAAAAAGAGGGCGGGGTGGGAGTGATGAAAGTGAATGCACAACATAAGTGGAAAATAAATATTCAGACCCATGTCGTTTGAATCACTGTGTTGCGGAAAAGATAACTGTTTATTCGGGACAACTTTGCGCAGAAAATTCCCAGTCTTGCACCAATCAATCTCCTATAAACTTAACTAATTTTTGGATAGGTTATTTACGTACTTTTCGCAGTTTGATCACTTTACAAACATGACAAAGTGTTTGTATATGTTTATATGTTATAGCTACAATTTAACTATAAACGTTTAATAAAAATTTCATGCATTTTGTGTGTTAATTATGTATGACGTTTAAAGAACTCCATGATTAAATTGTATTTAATGCAAAAGGTAGTATTCCACTGTATCAATATTGGAGAAACAATGTCGTTGATTGGTCGAGAGACCTTTAATATCTTTAACACTGAACAAAACATCGTGTCTCTAATTGAAGAGAAATATGAAAAAAATTATTTTCTTTTGCATAAGTGGAATAAATCATTAATTTCCTTGACTTGCTTAAGTTGAATATGAAAATTTGTTCACGCTCAAAAAGTCGTAGAAAGTGACAATTTGTAAAAACTTTTATTTTGTAATAAGATATTGTGTAAAAGATGATTAGCGGTTCGAAAAGTGCACATGTATATAGTACATACTGTCCTGCTTACCATTCTTGGTTGATTCAATCGGTATAAACGTTGACACTTTGAAGTGGTGACATGCATGACATATGTAATGATATTTGTTTGAACCTACATTTACTTTCGCGTCAATTAAAACAAGTGTAACATCGTCATGATCGTGCAATAAAATTCTATAAAAGTGGATGCTCACATATTTAGCTCAAACAACCGAAATAAAACCAAGACATATTACATATACAAAATTTAATAACAACAACAAAAAAGTATTAATGTACAACTAAAACGATCTGCTAACTGTTACATAAAATTGTAAAACTAAAACGATCTAGTGACTATAACAAAATACACTGCCCTACAATGGTGACACTTAATGAATGGCTGGAGGAATAAGTACAGAGTCTATGATGTGGACAACACCGTTTGAGACAGACTCGTCTGCTCTTATAACTGTTGCTTTGTTTACCATTACTTTTCCTGAAAAAAAAACAATAAATAAATGATAATCGATGTAATTTCCCATAACCTTATGACTACCACCGGATTAGACTACCGACGAACACGCCGGGTGCACCTTGTGGTGCAGGAGCTACTTACCCTTCCTGAGCGCCAGAACTTACCTTCATTGTCACTCAAGGCTTTAATTTTATTAATGTGTAGTGTTAAGCGTAATGTTCTATTTTTCGTTTCTGTTCTTTTGGTTTTGTCCATCCGTTTTTAATATCTTTCAAATCTTTTTAATATGAAATAATGTCAATATTTTACTCGAATTTTTTCTTAACAAATGAATCAGATGTATAATTGAACAAAATACCTTTAACTTTTTTACCAAAAGCAAATAATTTGAAGCATTCATTTTACAGCACTCAACCTGAGAAGTTCCAGAGTTCTATTTTTATAAAAATGTCTGTTTCCATAACAATTTATTACAGCACTAACCATTTGATATCGTTATTGACACTGGTTTGCCTTCTACCGTGTTAACCATCATTCCGTTGGTCAGACCTGCACTATAGTCTGTTCCAGATAACACGTGATATGTAAGAACATCTGTTAAAGCTGTCTTATTTTTTAGAAGATTATCCAAGACTCCTGGTGGAAGTTTCTGGAAGGCTTCGTTGGTAGGGGCAAAAACAGTAAATGGACCGGGACCTGAAATATACAATAGATTATAAACTGTCATAATAAAGCCCAAAGTCGAATTGTTTTTTTTTATTACGCACGAAGTATAGTTTTGGTTTGAATTGGCAAAAATCACAAATTTCGTAAATCTTTAATCTAAATATTGTTAAAAGAATACATATATGCATGTATATACAAACAAAAACACCCGTATGTTTCCGTATCGGCTACCTGATAAAGACATATGAAATTTTACATAATCTGATTAAAACCAAAGTCCCATTGACCTGGCAATGCCCTATTCTACCTTTTTCCAGATTTTTGGGATTTGTCATACGACAAACACTTTCAATATCCTGAAAGCGAAATATTCATTGCCTGACATAAAAGTCATCGGGGCAGAAAGTATAAATGAAACAGATCTTTGAGAACGTAGTGATCAATTTTACAAAGATCTGGTTGTCTGCTATAGGGAATATTAGTCTTCAAAATATATAACCGCAAACTTCCTTAAATTGGTGGAAACAAAACAAGGCAAGAAAAAATGTTAAAGTTAGGTCACAGTTATTGAGTTGTTAAATATTCAAGAAAAAGAAGCATCTTGACGATGTCCAATAAAATATCTTCGTTTAACGAAAACACAACTTTGATAAATATTTTACCAATTAAAATGATTCTTATTGTATTGAACAAATTCTAAGATTTTATATATCTAAATTTAAGCAGCATATATTTAATTGTAATTGTACATCCATTTCGGACAATTATTTAACAGAAAAACAAACACAGCCATGAAGCAGATGGTAAAAAGACATATACCCCATTCTAAAGCTAAAAGAAACATCGTTACATTGGCTAGTAGCTGGAAGAAGTACATATTGCATACTATACTTTATGCGTTAAAATGTGTGTGTATATAAAATGGCGCTAAAATGGGTTAAAATATCCTATAATGCGGCGTAAAAGTGCCTTACTTTGATGAATCTAAAATGTCATAAAAACGGGTAATTAAAATGTCCTTTGCCATGTTCTCGGATGAGTGTATTTTTGTTTAGAATTATGCTTTCTATTCTGAACGACAAAGAGGGCCTTCACATGCACTACTGGACCCTATGGAAAATTCTTTTTTAGAAATGGAACGTGGATTGCTCTACAAAAAAGGACACATTTTATCGTAATATCTTTTGAAAACAAGGCCCCCTGACAGCTGTTTGATGTTGCTCTTCACTAAAACTAATTTTCAAATGCCTTACTGAACAAAAACAACGAAGTTTAAATTTTCATGCAGTTATCAATGAATGCAAATACGAATGAATCTAAGGAAAATGTGGAGTTTGAAATTTTTATTGAAAAAAAATCCAACCAAACTTACCAGAAAGAGTAGTAACAAGCCCGGCAGCTTTGACAGCTGTGAGGAGTGTTGATAGCTCCCTATCCATGCTGACCAGTGATGTGACGGGTCCTACAGGTAAAGGAAACATAACTCTGTTGATAACATGGATGACTCCATTTGTGGCATTTTGATCGGCTAGTATGACTGGACTTCCAGTTGCTGTTATGACCTGAAATTTGAACAAATTCTCAAATGAATATAGGCCATATATGTAAGGTTTGTTGGCAAGATGAGAAATTAAGGTATTATAATTAAAGGTCTGCCAGTTACCTTCCTCAGAAGTTTAGTCCTGCATCATCTCCGAAATAAAACTTGTACCACTAACTGAAATATGGTTGAAAATGGCATAAAATCCAAAAACAAACAAACTTATCTTTATCTCTGTAATACAGTACAACTGTATAATTTACTCGACTGAAAATAAAACGTGCATTACACAGTATAGTTTCTTTCAACGGAACAAATGTATTACCACTACAATTCCGGGTTAGGCATTTGTGTTTGACTAACGCCAGTATATAGTGAAAAAAGTTTACCTTTCCTCCTTGGTAGATGTTGATTCTGATCTTAGCCATAGGGTTTAGGGAAGGTGCAACCAGTTCGTTGGATAATTGTGATGAATATACTGTTCCACTGATAACATGAAATTTCAGGACATCAGCTAAAAGCTTTTTGTCTTTCATAAGCAATTCCAGTACTCTAGGAGGTAGTTTGCTAAATGCGTCATCAGTTGGCCCAAAAATAGTAAATGGTCCTAGAAAAACATGTAGCGTTGTACATATCTGAAGCTCTTTTAAATTTGACATAAATATAGTGATAAATTATACTGCTAGTGTAAAAATTAAAAAATCATAACTTAAATAAAAAAGTCGGTAAAAACTATTTATATAAAAATAATAATTTAAGTATATACCTCCAGTTGCAATAGTGTTTGCTAAACCAGCATCGGTTACCAACTTAACCAATGTTTTTGCTCCTAGTTTAGTTGCCAATTGTACCAAGTTGTCTGACTGCACCAAAGCAGGGACCGTCAAGCAAATGCAAGCAAAAACGGCAAACACTACAACGTTCATTTTAATTTATTCGATGTACTGTGTTAGACTGTTACTTTAGTGGCAGACGTTTACCGTGCTTATATAGCCCTAGTCACGAGTAGATGACACGAGACCATTTGCTCTTATGAATTGCACGTGGCACGTCTTATTGCGGACAGTTATACAACATTCGACCTTGTTCTTATGATGAGATAAACCCAAACATTGTTTGGTAACTAGATATAACTTCAACGAAATACATGTACTAGGCATTACGCTTGTACACATGGTCAGTTTAACTTGAAATCTATTTGGGTTGTGTTTCTATTTTTATATACGTTCCACTAAATGCTCTGAGAGTTGTCATCTTTGACTGTCATAATGTTTTAGATTTTAATACTATACCGGGAGTATAATCCAAATCTGCAGTTATTTTGGATCTTTGACAAAGTAATTGAAATATTTTACATTTTTATATATTTGAACATGTACATGCATGTAGTGGAAAACGTAATATTGAAAATGTCTTTCTTTAATTCTATGAAGTTTTCACGCCCCTCTTTTAAAAAAGGGATTTTCAAATCTAGTGCATTGATTGATTAAAATATGTTTTTGTTGGTATAGATATTATTACCATTATCCCTTCCTTACGGCTAAATTAATCAATTCGGCATTGCATCAACTAGTATCTTGGCTTTCCTCACGTTTATAGATAACACAGTATTAAAGCGTCGGACATACAATAGCGTCCTGGCTAAAGTTATACGCGAGGTTGGCAATTTGCTAGCAACAATAGCTAGATAGTGTTCAATTTGCCAGCCTCCGTTGAACGCTCGTCAGCCTTTTTGACAGCCAAAATCTTTCACAAATTTAAACCAAAGCTAGCTACAGCTGAACACTCGCTAACCCATTTTGAACCCTAGTCAGCTATTGTTGAACTCGCTAGATTGAATTTAAATATAGTTTCGTTTGAAAATTATTTTATTATTTCAGTTAAGTTATGTTATTTCCATGACATCGGAATTATAATAATGTTAATGATTATGATAAAAAGATTAATAATAATGACAATGATATTTATCAATAATAATACCAATAATAATAATAATAATAATGGAAAAGTGTTTTTATTCTTGTAATCATCGTCTTTATTATCATTCATAAGTCGTGAATTATGTACGAATATACATTTACTAGCCTGTTACAATATTCCACACCTTTCTGTGTATTGGTACCATTGTTGATATCTGACAAAAAAGTCACCCGAGATGATGATTAAACCATATCGTTATAAACATAACACCTATCAATTCTCTGGTATATCCTCAAAATTTACTGAAAGAAACTTTTGAAATATATTCTCACCCTTTCGTCGTAATAAACTAAATACATGTTACAGTGGGTTTTCATTGGAATTACGGGGATTTTCGTGTTTTCTAAGTCACATTTTTTTATAAATTCTAGCACTTACAGCGAGGCTGTCGGGGAGTCAACTGAAGCTAACAAGCGTTCAACACTCGCGTTAAAAGGGTTCAACGATAACTGGCCAGTGGTCAAAAGCTTTCAACCGTTTGACAGCTGAGCTTTCAACAGTACCTGGCGAGTGTAGTGTTCAAAATGGCTTTCAATTTGCTCACAATTTGCCTGAAAATTGAAAGAATTTATATTTCTTTCGCCAATTGCTACTATGTTTGATGACAGCTCGAGCTCGTTATGAAAAGCTTGAAGTCTATCTTTAAGAATCTCGCCCTGAGCTCGCTTTTCGTACCTGTGAGCATTCATACATTTTTGCATGTAATTTTGATAAGTTTATATATTGTAATTACATGTTTATCATTATTAAATGAATAAAAGCAATTATTATATGCTAAATGCGCATTTCAAAGATATTCTCTTGTCAGTATAATTTTAGAACTAAAACATAGGAAGCCGGAGATTCAAACATAGTAAAAGAACTACTCAAATCCAAGCGAATCAAAATAGGAAGCCAAATCATACTGTAGGGACAACTACTCAGTGCATTACTTTTCGAAGCCTTTCCGCATTTTCAGTGCATTAAAATGCAGCAAAATGTTTGATAAACATTGTTCGATATATTTCATGTCAGACAAATCTGACAACTGAGCTTGTGAATACTCTCGGGGCCTGGGGTTTAGAGGCATCGACCCAGTGGTTTCAAAATATAGTTTACCAGTAAAATTCTCTAGTCGGATTTGGTGAATTTTTGTTAGATACATAGTTCGTCTGTTACTGCTTTTGTTTCCTTTTATTATTTTCTTTGACCACTCACTGGGGGGGGGGAGTGGGGATCCCACTACACTAGTTTTACCCCACCACATGAATCGTGTACCTGTCCCAAGACAGGAATTGTGGTCATATGTTTTTATCTGTGTTTATATTTTGTTACATTGTTGTACTTTTTTGATAATAATCGGGTACGAGCAGTTATTTTACTTCAACACGTTTAATGGTATGATACGTATGAAGCTGACCTCATACAGAGCCTTCTGCAAAGAAAGGAGAAAAATTTGTCTCAATCTTTTGGTTTCACTTTTCGCTATATAGATGATGTTCTTGAATGAATAATTCTTAATTGGTGACTATCTTGACCGCCTCTATCCAGTTGAACTTGAAATCAAGGATATAACATGTTTTCACACCTTGACTTCCTATATTGATTATTGATTGTTGACAAGAAAGCTTTTGAACCAATGGTTCAAGGAACGATTAAAGAAATTTTCCAGTCGCCATCATGATTTGGTTGACCGATACAAAACTTCCCACTGTTTATACACCAAATCCGTTCCTATACCGTTTGTCACTAACATCGATTGCGAATATCTACTGAGTAACACGACGTGTTCTATTTGTGGGACGGTAGTTCATTCCCGTAGCCAGGAGGGGGTTCGAGGGGTTCGGACGACACCCCCCTTGAAAACTAATGAGCACTATTAAACTCCCAATTCAGATTGAAGTTTGACTATTAAGTCTAAAACATGGGCCTTTCTGAGATGAACCATGAAACGGCTAGATTGCAAGATTTTGCACCAAACCCCAGACCCCCGGTCGTGAAAATCTCTCGCGAGGTGATCGAATCCCTCTTTGAAATATTCTGTCTACGGGCATGGAGTTGCTAACCCTTCCGGAGCACCTGAACTCACCCTAGTTTTGTAGGGATCGTGTTACTTTAGCTTTAGTTTTCAGTATAGTGTTGTTTCTATTATTTTTGTCATTCGTTTCTGTTTTTGTTGGCTGTGGTCTTATGTGTCTTCTGGTTAAACGCTTTCTGTCTGCCCCTATGGTATTTTCGAATTCTTTTTAGAGGTTTTTACATTTTTTTTAAATTATCAGATAAGAGCAGTATTATTTTACTTATACAAGATTTTGTATTTGAGGCGATGTGGAGCTTTTCACAAGGAGTAGTATTAGACCCTTTGTGAAGAGCTTGATCACTCTGATCTGTTTTTTCCTGTGGTTCATTTTGTGGTTGAAGTGCCGTCTTTCTGACATTTTCCGGATTTCATATGAATTTATTTTTCATTTATATTATCTTACAAAGGTTTCCAGGAAAATTTCAATATTCTAAAAATATTTATTTTCATGACGTAAGTCGTCATCGATATGAAGTCGTCGGGTATTTTTCTCGCTACATCATTGAGATAAATAGTTTAGAGCCTGTTTATTTTCAAATGGAATGTTTAACCCATAACATTACACCGAATATATATCCTTTTTCACAAAAAATTGCGGAAAATATTGACACCGATTTTGTATGCACATGCGCATGAAGAATCAAACATGGCACATATATAAAAAGTACTAATCCTCTCACAGATTTAAAACCCTCGACAGATACAGAAAACCCAATGAAGTGGACGACAACACCAAAAAAAACTCAGGTGCTTCGCAAGCGCAGCATGATACGACCGCAGCACGTTGACATGTGAAAGGTGAACAAATGACCTTTTGGGTAAGTGTGGACACAATATTTTGTTGGACACAATAATGTGCAGGACACAGTAATGTGTTGGACACAGTATAATGCTGGACACAGTAAAATTCTGGACACAGTCATATGACTGGATCTTTTTGACGCGTATTATCCTCAAAACTTGTGTCACTTTTGTTAGATTTTTAATAAGGAATCATTTGAAAATCCCGTCAAAATTAGATATTATTTGAAATTGAATACCCCCTTATTTGAACCCTTTAAGATTGAAAATAGATAGAGAAAATATGTTGCCATACTACTAAAAGCTCTCACTGAGAGGAATCAAATGCAAAAAAAACCATCAAAAATGGATGAAAAATAAAAATTTCTAATCTCCTGCAAAATCACATTTTTGAACCCTTTGACCCCTTTTATACAAAAATCTGAAAAAGCTACAAAAAAATGCTTGGAATAACTTTTGTTGCATTTTTTATGAGAACCCCATCAAAATCAAGTTCAAAATAAAATTTTTCCATATAATACGAAATTGAACCCCTCCTCCTCCCACTACTTTGACCCCTCTTAGCTCGAAAACAGTAAAAGATAGAGAAAATCGGTTGACAATACTACTGAAAGCTCTCACTGAGAGGAATTAAATACAAAAACATCATCAAAATTGGATGAAAAATAAAAATTTCACATCTCCTGAAAAATCACATTTTTTAAAACCCTTTGACCCCTTTTATACAAAAAACGGTACATTTCACAAACAAACGCTTGGAGTAACTTTTAATACATTTTTTATGATGAATCATTTGCAAAATAACAAATCAAAATCGAATTAAAAATAAAATTTTTCCATTTTATACGATATTGAATTCCCCCTCCCCCCATGACTTTGACCCCTTTTAGCTCGAAAACAATAAAAGATAGAGAAAATCTGTTGACATACTACTCAAAGCTCTCATTGAGAGGAATTAAATGCAAAAAACTCCAACAAAATTGGATGAAATGGACAAATTTCACATCTTCTGCAAAATCACATTTTTAAACCCTTTGGGGGTACCCCTTTTGTACAAAAAACGGTACATTTTACAAAAAAAATGCTAAGAGTAACTTTTATTGCATTTTTCATAAGGAATCACTTGCAATCATTTTAGAAAACCCAAAACCAATACCAACCTTTATTTAGAACCAATTATCAATGTCCTTAAATATTAAAATGATTAGTTGAGTAGAACAAAAGTTATCCTGCAGAAACCAACCTGTCTACAGACGCTAACACCGATGACGCCGACAGCATCATACCATAATACTACCACAAAATTTTGTGGTCATATAAAAAGTATTATTGCAAGTTACTTGCACTTTTTTCAATCTACAAAATAAACACTCCTATATAAGAATATGGCAGAAAGTTTTTTCTTTCACAACTTTTTTACCTGTTCCAACAAACTCTGACATATAGAGTATAAGTAGAATATGCTATTTAAAACAATAAGCACAATTGCACCAAAAAGGATAGAAAAAAAAAACTTCCAACCTACTGACCGGACTTTTTTTAAGCATGTTACAGCAAACACATCTATTTTTCTTTGGTCTAATAAGTTAATACCATAACAGAAGCTGTAAAAGACACCCCTACTCCAGTGATCAGAATTAGGTCAAAGTTTTTGAATTTCTAGAAACTTTCAACAAGGAACAAACAAAATAAACATTATACATGTATCTGATAAGCCAAATAAAAAGACAAAAATCCAGGAATTTTACAAAACACAATGGTTGAAAGATGTTAACCATTTGTTTCCAACACACATTCCATTACCAAAAAAAAAAAAAAAAAGAAATTAGCTTACAGCTCAAGGACAGGGAAGTTTTTACAGTTAGAAAAGTTTTTGTATTTACATGTACAGACTAAGTCCCAAATTATTGCTTATATATATATGCAAAAAGGAAAGAGATTACAGTAGCTTAACTGTTTACATTTTTTAATGTAAAACAGTCAACTTGAGTACAAGGACCTTGAATGAAAAAAACCAAAAGTAGTTATTTTAATTATCAATAAATAAAAAATAAATTATTTGAAAAAAAATGTTTGGAACTTAGTGTAAATTATCCTCTATTTAATGTATTTGTATTTATTTTTAAAAAAATGGTATCACACGTGTCAAAGTCTTGGATATTTAATTTCTATCTGAAATTAAATCATTTCTTACCACACATTAATTGCAATATTGTCGAATTCAGTACCATGACAACAAAAGACTTTACACATCACTAAACCAATGTTGATGACATCATGACGCTACATTAATATGCCTTCAAAAAAGTTCCTCTCTTGGAGTTATATTGTAGCAACATTTTAAATTATTGACTAATAAACTGGAATTATCATTTTTTTGTTTCCGTTGGAAATAAAAGCATTTCAATTTAAACATTAACGGATTAAATTGACGCAAATTTCAGTCAAATGGTACTGCGCATGCATTTAAAAATATTCCAGAAAAAAACGTCATTAAAATAACAACGCAGTAGAAAAATCTTCTTTTTCTCTTGTGGTGTAAATAAGGTCAGCAATATTGTGACATTTTAAGAATTTGTTTTGTGACGTTAAAAAGATTAGGAAAATGCAACAATAAAAATGCATCTTATTTAAAATTGTTTGGTTTTCTATTGTTCTGCACAAAATAAAGACTGTATCCGATCTAAGACAAAAAGGCTTTGGGCAGCAGTTATTAGCCGAGGTAGAAACCTTGACCGCTGTTTGGAGCTTATATGTTTTGTAAATTCCTGGCATAATTTTTTTTTAAATTTTACAGTAAACAAATAAAAAAATTAATAACATTAAATTTTAATAAAATTTCTTTAAATTAATGTAGTATTGAAGTCTGTGCAGTTATTATATACATGAAATAAAATTTTTTTTTTTCAAAATCAAAAAACGTCAACGTCTTTTATAAGAAGCGGAATCGCACACTGGTCGGACCTACCGTGATCCGAATCGTCGCCACTGCTATCGTCTGAAAATTCATTTGGACTTGCTCCTCTAGATCTTCTTCCGTTTCTGATATCTGTTACATTTCTTTGATCGGCCATTACCATTTTTTCTTAATTTTAAAATATATTTGCCAGGAAGAAACTTTTCCCGTGTTTTACGGTGTGTTCTGTCCGGTAAACAAAAGCGCGAAGTAAACTTCCACCGCAAATAGTTCGACATAGAGAAAATTGTCGAATCCACAAATATTGAATATTCATCTTAAACAAGAGTTTGATACTTTTCAAACATGTATATTTACATCTTAAATAATATTTTGCAACAGTTTTTAAGCTTAGTCAATAAAAAATAAATGGATACCAGTTCGGCAAATATTCGTACGCCGTGACGATCAACAGAAACGCACAATTTTGTACACTATTTAGAAAGAGTGTTCCATACAAAGAAACACTTATTCCTTTACATTATTTTCGTGAAATCAGTTTAATGACACGTTGAATATCTTTAAATACGAATAGATTGTTTGTTTTAGTTCAGTTCCAATATTCTGTGTCAAGAAAAATCTCGAATTTGATTATTCATTATTGAACAAATAACAACAAGATTTTCTGCTTTTATACGAGATAATATTGTTTATATGAGTCCTCGGAATAGTCTTCTAAATAAAAATAATACAAATGCACGAAGAAAGTGTCGGAAGTTATCTGTGTACATCTGTGTTACAAATCTCGAGCTCAACGTTTATAGTTCTGTTAGCATTCCATACATTCGGGTCTCCCGATAGTCAAAGTATCATAGTACTGTGAGTGTCAGAACCTGTAGTTGTATGAGACATCTGTTAGGTAAAAACTTTATTTTGAATTAGCACGTGTATTCAAAATATTAATGCTATCTTTGTAAAGCTTTCAAATTTTGAATTAGCACGTATATTCAAAATATTAATGCTATCTTTGTAAAGCTTTCAAAATGGCACATGTTTGTACGTGTACAAACTATACGAAAACGAAGCTTCCGATAATTGTACAGTCTAATCAATCAGTCAAGATATGTAGACGTTGGGCCCGCAAAAAGTCTCTTACCAAACACAATTTTTTACAAATAACAATTGTCACAGTATAATGACATAATTGGACTATGAATTACTGTTCCTTCGTCATGATTAAGAGTTGTTATACCTAAGGTTTTACACATTTGTATAAATGCTTTATAAAGACTTATGGCGCAGGAATAGGGTCACAATGGCATATATTGCCATGGCACAATTAATTAAGCCAATGCATAATTATGTTTATGCGATGGTAGAAATAATTATGCTATCGCAGAATTATTTTTGCAATCCCCTAATTCTATATTTGCCATTAAATAAATTTATTTATG
>JAULBM010322398.1:0-13455 GCA_032357055.1 Geukensia granosissima | reverse complement strand
ATCAATCTCAAACATTGACCATATAATCACCTATCTGGATAGCAGTTGTCAATGCAGGTTAACGTTACAACGATGAAGTAAAAAAAAATGTGATTCCAACTGAGCAAGAAGTTCCATACATGAGGATTTTATTTTTTTATTTTCCATAGGGCCTATGCTTAACTTGTCCCACACTGTTTGACATCTTGTTAAGCATGATAGTGATTGGATACATGTCTGAAATGACTCGTTACAGTGACAATATAAGCAAAGTTCTGAGTTTCAAACAAGAAAAATTCCAATCAATTTTCAAACGATCCTATGTAAAGCTAAGTTTGGTTGACAGAGTAATTCCAGAAAGTCGATTTTTGAATAGAGCCCTATTTCAAACTTTTTAGGTTGGGGTCAACTTGTTGTGTTTTCAAGACATACATTTAGACCATGCAAGCCTATAAAACACAAGAGTGAAATTAAAACTCATGTGCTGTATTAGGGAACTTGTTTCTGTTTTTCATGTAGCATCAGTGGAAAAGTGCCTGCATATGCTCTGATAGAACATCATGAGGTTTTGCAGTCATGAACGGAAATCAAAGACACGTACTTGGACAATTCAATACAATGTTCATTTAAATTATGAGATGTCACAATAGGTGCTGTATGATGGTGCTTCATATATTGGTTGTATACATGGAAATGTTTGAAGGCTGATGGCACTGGACAACAATTATTTTTCAATTTAGCATGACAATGGTCTATATACCATAAAGCATTACATAAATTACTAAATACTGTATTGCCTGTTTCAATCACATCATTGGTCCAACCTTGATCAAAAGGTCATGCCCAATCAATTAAATCTGAGTATTGCTTTTGTGGCCCAGTCCAATTATCTTTATTCCTTGGTTTAGGGGCAGTTAAGCCTTGTTTTGAGCAGCCATCATTTTTGCAAAAATATTGGAAGGGTAACAAGCAACAACATTGGGTTCCACTGAAAACTCTTTATATTTGCACCCAAAATCCTGGCATGATAAAAGATTCATATCTGGAGAAATTTTAATTCCGTACCTTTTCCAGTTTTTAATTTTTCTGTTCGAAACTATATCAATATTTATCGATTTCAAATTACTGGATGTCTGGACATTTAGCAGCAAATCTTGAAATGTTTCATTGATCATTGTGGAGTACAATTTTAGATTTTGATTGTTCTACTACGGCTGCAACAAAAACAACCGATGATTCTGTCTCCGATGACATTTTTACTTGCTTACGGTGCTTTCAATCAAACGCTTTTGTGATTAAGAAAATTTTTTATTGTAAATTCTGAATCGGATGCGGGCGCTAACATGTGCGATGCGGGCGGCAGTAAAAAGTGTTTTTTCTAACCGGCAATTTTAGACATGCGGGCGGTCCGAGGAACAAGTAATTAATTTGGCGTGGCCTAAATACGGAAATTTAGATATGCTATATATACATTCCAAGGACGAATCTCTCGCCAGTATCATTAGAACCAAAACTTAGGAAGTACAAGATCCAAAAATATTGAATGAAGTACTACATCCGAATGGATCGGAATAGGAATCCAAATCTAGCGATAGGGACAGCTACTATACTCTATGTCAGGCTTTTGTGGAGTGTGAATTTCGAGCTATATTAAATAATATGTGAGTTTCTGTCATTGTATTAATTTTTAATCAAAAGAAAGAATAATTCCACAGTTAAAAGTGAATGTTTTACACTATGCAATACATTTTACATGCTGTTATCTGCCCCTGAATTTCTCTATGGAGATTTAACATTAAGGGTCGGGCATCTTCGTTTTTGGCGGGAGCGCTAAAGTTTGACCTAGATAAAGTAATTCTTAAAAATGCGCACATTTCTTTTGTTTCGACCTTCTTTCTCTATTCATATAAGAAGAATTACTTTTAAATTTCTAAGTGCAAAGAGGCACTTCCGGTAAACAAATGGCTGATTTTACAATGTAAATTCCCTGTAGAGAATTAAAAACTCGGCGCAGCTTAAAATACATCGTGATTTCTAAAAAGGATTATTGCAACTTGCTTGCACTTTTTTCAATCTATAAAATAAACACTATTTTATACGAATACGGCAGACAGTTTTTCTTTCATTGCCTTTTTGCCCGTTTCAACAAAGCCTGATATAGAGTATAGGTACAATAAATTTGATGTATTTCCGTATTATCGTTTCTTTAGAATTAAAAAAAATGCAGCAAATTTTTGTAAAACATAATTAGATAATTCCATGTCAGGCAAGTTCGATAACATCAGCTAAATTTGTATTTTGAACTAGGCTATATTATAAGCTGTCAAAAAACAGCGACTATTTTTTGTGTCAGTGCATCTTGTTGCCTTTTCTTTTATTTGTTACTATCTGCGTGCTGTGTATCGACTTCAAATTTTAATCCTATGAACTTGGTTTTTTATTTATTTTAATGTCGTTTGTCACACCGCTGTCGCAGTTTAGTAGGAGGATTGAGTTCTCACAAATATGTACTTTTTATGCCTTTACAAGCCAGGAATCAGTAATCCGGTGGATGTCGATGCTGTTTAGATTAACTGTTTTACATTTAATACTTATTTTGGTCGACAGATGTTCCATTTAAATTAAATCACAGTAAAGTTTCGGGCCTCTTAAAAGTAGTCTTAGGGTGTGGGTATGTGCCCATTATTGAGCTAGGACATCAAAACTGGTACTGTGACATGATTTGCTGAATCTCCGTTAGTCTAGCTACAGGAAAATCTAGTTGAATTGGAGTATTTTTATCTATTCATAGGATTTTAACCTTGTGAGCAACAAGAGCTGCGTTCATTTATTTAGCCATGTACAGGAAGATTTAAGCATTTGAATAAGTTAACCGATTTGAAGTTGATGCAAGCTGGCATAAACTGATCGCTTGAGACGTCTACTGCATAAGACTTTAAAATGGTGTTTACATATGCTGGTAGGTGACAGATAATAATGTGTTCTAGTTCTTGTGTCTGATACAATTAAAATTGATTTTGATGTTATAGTTACGAGTTGATGCATAATTTTATGCATCAGGGCTATACTCTATGTCAGACTGTTGCGGAGTACAATTTGCGGGCATACATTTTATGTATGCGTTTCCGCCTTCGCACTGTTTATAAATCAAAAGAAAGAATTATTTCACGTTTACCGGTTCATGTTTTACACTGTGCAATAGTTTTTTACATTAATATTATCTGCCCCTGGATTTCCCTATTGGGTATTTTACGTTGAGAGTTGACCATCTTTTTTTTTGGCGAAACTCTTATGCTTAACCTAGATAAATTTATTAAAATGCGCATATTTCTTTTATTCAGACATCCTCTTGCAATTCATGTTAGAAGAATTACGTTTAAATTAAATTTAGTAAAAGCGTTTTTGCAGGATATTTAATCCTTAAATACAGAAGAAAGTTTATCTTTCATAACCTTTTTTTCCCGTTCCAATAAACTCTGACATAATGTTTAGGCGTGTGCTAAATTTGCGTACTCTAAACTGTAGTAAGGTCAGATATTGTGCTTAAGTCTAACAAGTCAATATGATCTAAGTTAAAAACTTCACCAACTGTAATTTTTAATGCGGTTAAATGATAACACTAGTTGTTCTAGCTATAAGTCTGTGTCAAGAAGGCGGTCTATAGTATGACGATATCAAAATGTTTTTAGCCTGTGATGCATACTACTTCACTTTCTATAAAGCTTATGAACTACAAGCACGTCTCCATGGCTAGGTTATAGGAGTAAATGTTCTATCTTGTCGATATTCATTGTAAAGTTCTCAATATAAGTATTAATAATAAGGTTCAACCAAGATTCTGTTCCGATAATGAAATAAGGCCTAACTGTATCAATGATTTCTAAAAGGCCAGTTTTTCTGTTAATGATTGATTTGAATTTAATAGTTAGAATCTTTTAAGGCATTGCATTTTTATTTCTTTTGTGACCTTTTTGATGTGTATATTGTTAAGATAGAATGATAATGGTGCTTTTGTTGTCCCAGGGCCAACTGTATCAGCCTTAAAACTGTTTGGAGAGTTCAAGCTGTCAGATGTCTTACATGTAGCAAGGAAAGTATATTGGCGAAGCTTGTTCTAAAATTAGGAAATAACAGAAATGTATTTGACAAGTTTCACGCATCAAATGACGATTTGATGGTTGTACATTGAGTCTACTGGCGACAAGTTAGCGGAGCCAGTAAACGGATATTTGCCACGTTCAAATCAGAATTGATGCCGGCATATCTTCAAATACAATACTGTTAACTAAATTCTATATACGCTCAATCGTTACATTTTAAAATCGGCGGAATAAACGTCTGCGCTTACGCAGTTTCTCCGACGACATCAAACGTGGAATTGATGTCATAAAAATTTCAAAGTCATCCAATCAAATTCAACGTTGCAAACCGTGTTGCATTAGAATTTGGCATTCCGCATTGGATGAAGTACCAGACTATGTTGCTTCGTTAATAATATTATAAGTATGGTGTGGAATTCCGTGGAAGTCAATGTGGATCTAAGTTTCACAGGTGTCACCACACCAAAATGCATTTGCAATAAAAATTAGAAATAAATAATTTTTCACTGACGTTTCAATTGTTTTGCGTTGGAAAAGTTAAATGGTGTGGATGCTATTTATGTTGGTAACATATTTATCAGAGATGTTTTTACTAGATACCACGTTGCTCTCCAATAATGTGTTATTTTCATGTTTTGTTGGATAAATTACATGAATAACATGGCAGCAGTTTCCATAGGCTACCCAGCTAAGGTGTACACAAACGTTGACACGTGACAATATCACCTGTCCTTGAAACGGAAGTTGTGGTAGCGAAAATCATCGGCGTTAGCATAAATAATGTCAATCTCCGTTTCCTGGGTGATTTGGTGTAAATAATTACGTATACCCCCTATTTTCATAAAAAAAAGATATATACCTTCAACGCTCAATCGAGTTGTTTTGTTTGTCGACGAAATTTCTTTGTTGTTTTTATTCCACGCGGTACATGTGTATTCACCAATATCTAGGTATACGCAGGACTTAATAATTAAAACCGCACTGTTACTGTCTGTATAACCTTCAATTTTCCTGATGAATTCTCCATTTAAGGTATGCAACCACTTGCCAAATCGATACGTTTCGAGTTGTCCTGTGATCGTGCAATTAAACATCGCCATTTCATTACGAATGCATAAAGTTGAGTTGGTCAGCTCGAGATCTGGGAATTCTGCAAAAGTTGGTTATGTTTATTTTATTTATTAACAGCTGTATGTACAAAAATTTTAAAAAATGATTCCCATTCGGATATACGTTTACCTTTTGTCATGCACACGAAAAGTGGTATGATTACTGGTCATATCAAAATTAAATACATTCAACCCTTTATTCGTATGAAACCGACTTCGTACAGAGCCTTCTACAGAGAAATCCTTTGGTTTCAAGTTCAGCTATAAAGATGATGTCATTTCACTGAATAACTCTAAATTTGGTGACTATGATTACCGCAACTGTCCCATCTATGTTTTTCAACTTGAAATAAAAGAAACAACAAAACAGAAAGGTCGGCTTCATACCTGGACTTAGAAATTGACAGTAATGGCGGGTTAAGAACAAAACTTAACTTTATTTTCCCATTGTGAACTTTCCGTTCATGTTTAGCAACTTTTTAGGCGTACCGGCATACGGAGTGTATATTTCTCTGTTGATACACTACTCTAGGACTTGTGCTTCTTATTAGGATAGAGGGATGCAGCTGACAAGAAAGCTACTGAACCAGGGTTTTCTCAGAGAAAGATTATAGTCATCACCCCGAAATGTTTAAGGTCGCCATCATGATTTGGTTGACCGGTACGGAATTTCCATTTCACAAATAAGAATGGAAATCTTCCGGATGTCGTGACTACAAATCCGTTCCTTTTTGAACATACACCGGCTTTTTCGCTAACACGACGGGTGCCACTAGTGGATCAGGAGTTGCTTTCTCTTCCGAGGCACCTGAACTCACCCTGGTTTTTGTAGGGTTCGCGTTACTCCAGCAATAGCTTTTAGTGTAGTGTTGTGTGTTCTATGTTTGTCTTTCGTTTCACTTTGTTGGTCATTGCCTTGTTTGTCTTCTTACTTAACGATTTCGTCTTTTGTATCTTTGAATTCCTTACACAAAGCCTTGATTGTGTCTTCTGCATTTGTTGTATAAACTTTAACAAAATTGCTATCTGTTCTGAAGGATTTTTTGCCTTCGGGAATTATTACCAATACACGTTTATGTTACAACAGGCAAATATAAATATTGATTAAAATATTGAGTAAAATTGCTTAGAAAAGTATGAGATTCAATAACATACTCTTATTAATGAGCATGAAATATGTAATGACAGATCTTCCAGTTTTTGTCCCCTAGCGTACTAATGAAGTTAAATTCAGAAAGAGTTTTTACACGCTATTCAATATTTGTTATCAACGTTTGTAAAACTTAGATTCTTTCTATCATATCTTTCTTTTAAATAATATAATGGAGTTTTTCTTTTTATGAAGTGTTGAGGCGGTGATAAGCTTCCCTGTGCTTGCGTTGTATGCTCTTATTTATTTTCGGGTACGAGAATGTATGTTCTAATTATACAGTTTACATCTTTCCAATTTCCGAATCGAGTAAATTGGTTGTTTCTCTAAACCGCGACATGGAATCAAGTCAATTTTTTCACCTACGATAAAACTTTATATCTGAAGTTAACAGTTCTCCAGCAAATCGGGAATCAAGTGTCACTACCTCGTGACTTCTTACAAAACTCTATATCCAAGGCAAGAAATGTTTTAGCAGTTGTCCTCCTTTTTTCGCTTCCATAATCCTTTTTACATAAGCCGTCAGTCGTATAAATTGGACAACCTGTCGCAACTATATGAGCAGAATTCGCACCTTTGTGTTTCAAAATCAAATACCATACATGCAAAGCTTAGTTTAACATGTAGGCGTGTTTTACCGATTTATTATTAATACGTCGTCATATTCATAACAAAACCAATTTAAGCATAGTCATTTAAAGGTGCCTTGTGTTTTATGCATTTAATGAAATAAGTTAATTAATTACATCAGACCTGTTGATAAAGATTTTACCTCAACTTATGGTCTGTTTTGGCGAATTAATACATAAAAAGCCAATGAGAACTAACTTTTTACTTGAATTTACCAAACATTCATGCGGTCCATAAATGTACTAAGAAATTTATAAAGTTTGACTTATCTTTCTATTTTTGACCCCCAAGAGTGTTTGCTGAAATGTTCTTCACTTTGATAATCATGACTTTTAAATATTTGTTATCAACGTATGTAAGCAGTAGGTTGAAGAAAGGAAAAAGCGGATAGAGATACTTCTGCTATGGGCGAGCCAGGGAGTGGTGCGCAAGGTCCTGTTTGCAATGGGGAAGAAACCTCATTGGAAAGGTTATATTTGGGATAGTGGGTTGCGTGGGAGAATAATCGTTGCAGTAGAGACTCATGAAGACGTATCCGGAATTTGAAAAAAGGTTAAAAAAGACATCCTCAAGGATACATATGTATTAAATATGTCATCGCCATATATCATAATGTAATCAATTGACGACACTTGAACAGTCAGGATTACTACCATATTTGGAATGAGGTCATGAAAGGTCAAATGGCCCAAAAACTCCTCATATTTGTCTGGGTATAAATCTGAGCATGGAAAGTAAAGATAATGATAATTTGAACATAATCCGAAAGTCTCATCAATTTTCTATGCTCGGATTTTTTACCTGCAACCAAATGAACTTTTCATACATTAAACAACAGAATTCAACATTTTTGCAAAATAAGTGAAATTCTTTTAAAAAATTGTTTAATTAACCTAATTGATGCTTAGAATATGTCTAAAAATTATAATTGGAACTATCAACAATTTTAATTTTAGAAGTATATGCAAATTTAGGATACATTTCCATTTTTTGTTTTGACTGTTGAAGGAGTTTAGGAAGCAGCTGAAGAGATATCACCAGCTGAGGAAGGATCAAAAGGTATACTTGGTCGAATCCAAGACGAAGCGTAGATTCGAGGGGAAGGAGAAGACGCCGACGGTCAAGAAACACGACAAACACGGCAAATAGGCTGAGAGGTATTAGACGATTACCCAAGAGTGAGATACTGAAGAAAGTGGAGAAAAATCTCGAGAAAGTAAGGAGGGAGGAAGGGACCCACATTGAGTGAGAAGACGTAAAGCAATAACTAACTGGATATTCAACCCACTCATTCAAACGGACTGCAAATGCAGACCGTCCTGGAGAAGATGACCACGAGACGGAAGGAGATCATTGAGGGGTTAAAGAAGAAGGAAGTCAATCTTTAGGTGATCCTGAAGATTATCTACGTAAAATGAACCCAACAGGAACGCGCGAGGATGATGAGAAAGAAAAATTTTTTTCGGGATACAAAGTCATGAATCGATCAAATGATATACTCGAGGAGCTGTAATTTATATATGGTATGACTGGGGAAAATATAGGTTGCACTTACCAATAAAAAATTGGGACCAAATTTTGGCATGACAAATAAAATGTTAGGCAGGTTTTAGAGTTCTTTTTGTGATTGTTTAAGCTCTGATGTCTCTACATGTATATATATTTTTCAAATATGCATGCCTCATAGATTTGCAGATATGGGTTGTTATTTCAAAATTTAATATGTTTCCATAGCAACCAAACTTTTAACATTTCCCTTTAAATCACAAGGTTTTGGTTAATGCTCAGCAGATTTTGACATCTCAGTAAGGTAGGAAAGGAAACTTCAATTCACATCTAGTATAGTTTTCTGGAAAGGATACTTACTCCAGTTTAGATAAATAAAGTAAAAAACACAGACTTTTCAGCTCATTTTCCCACAAAATGTACGAATTTGTTATCACAGGAAATTGAAAGGAGCTGTATGATTTTACAACATTAAAACCTTTCCAGTATGGAAACGGCTTATTCCGAATCCATTTCAAGCTGTATGAATGCCTAAAATTGAAATATGGAAACCCAAATCTTAACAAAAAATACATTAAAGCATCATATCAACCATCTTTAAAATTATTATGCACTTCTGTACCATAAATTCTCTTATTTTGAAAATTCTAAGATGTCAAAATCCGAAAATATTCTGTATCTCTCTCCTAATTGGTAAGTGGAACCATAGCTCTCTAAGAAGAGCGGGTGAACCTTGAAAAGGTATATTCGCATGTATCTGAACACTGACAGGTAAAGCCCGCTCACTGGATCCCAATATTTGGCCCTGCCCAAGTGGGTCTAGTGCAAGAAGTCCGTGATCATCGTGAATAACAATGACGTGGAATGTTTCAAATGGGCCACACAATCCACAGTCCACCACGAGAAAGTGGAAACCAGACACACTGATAGGGTGATGCAATTACCAGCCATTAAAAGACGAGTTGAACTTTACCGGACTAGAAGTTGAAAAGATTTGGGTATTCGAGAGGTTGAACACCGATAACGCGATCAATGTGTTCTCGCTGGAAGGGCGGGATATTTATAGCGTGCACATCTCGGAATGTGATCCTGAGTAAGCTGGAAGTGTGAAGTACGTTGAGGGAGGGTGAAGATGTGGCGGATGTATTCGTGGAAAGATTGGAAAGGAATATGAAGCAGTTGTACAAGATTCCACGTGTGCGCCAATCGTGATGAAAGTGAAAGATAAGTAGAATCGTAGGATTGCGACAATGTATTGTCTTTGTGGAGAAGCCCTTTCCGAGGACAAAGTGTGAGAACACTGTCAGTCACAGAAAGATATCGTGGAGTGGGTGCCCACAACATATGCAACTTGAATCATCGGTTGCTGAAATATGTGCCCGTATATTTCCACAAACTGGACGGGTAGCTAGTTAAGCGTTTACCTATTACATTAAACTGGTAATTTGCCACTCTCGATAGGTCCTCTCGCTTTGCAATGCATGTACAGTTTGCCGATATTTGATTTGAGAACACCTGGATTTCTATCTCAAACGAACAATTGTTAGTGTTACAGCTGTGCACAGAGGTTTGGTTGCCACATATAAATTGAAGGTGAACGTCTCTTGTGGAACTGGTAACTTCGCACGAAATCCGTGCGTTAGACCGAGAATTTAACGGGAATCCACTTACACGTCGAATTATTGGTATGCTGATGGCTGAAAGTAAATACAGAGTTTTTTACAAAGCTACTATAAACTTGTTATGAGAAAAGAAATATGGGGTCATGTGACATAAATGCCATTGTTAATAGGCGATAATGAGCTCATGGTCTTTTGCTAAGGGTTTATGATACCAAAACTTTCAGGATTAGGAACATAAAAAAATTACTTTCAACTTTTAAGTAGGGTTATATAAGTAACTTTTAAAATATATGAATAAATGTTTCATGTTCATTAACCCAATATCCGTTTTCTCAATGAGCTATAATATTTACTTCTATTAATGCATATGTGACTTTGTAGATTTAAAACGATATTATCCGAGACTGTCCCTGAAAAATATTTGTTGTCTTTTAAAATAATAAAGATATTGTTGCCACTATAGAGATATACATTTGTTAATCTATTCACCACTTACAGCAGTACAAAACGGACACCAGATTTACTGTGAAACAAGCCATTCTAGAGGTGGCGTGAATCAAATATGGATTCTAAAAAAATCAAAGGGTTCTGTAAGAATGCCTTAAAATCAAGGTCTGTTTCCTCTTGCAATAGGATCAAAACATTTTATTTTTCCACTCTGTATACTACTATTCCACATTAAAACTCAAAGAAAAAATAAAAGCCTTAGTTCACCTCTCTTTTCTTTAAAAAAAGATGGCAAACGCAGAAACAAATACTTGGTTCTAGGGAGGGGAAAACCTTATTTTGTAATTAACCACTCTGATTCTAACAAAAAGTCTGAAGATGACATTTTCGGAATGCTGGATTTCTTGATTAACAACAATTTTGTAATGTTTGGTGGACGTGTGTTTCAACAGACTGTCGGCATTCCAACGGGGAGTAACTGTGACAGTTTCTGAACAATTTATTCCTTCATATAGAGCCTTCTATAGAAAAAAAGAGAAAAAGCGTCTTCTTCCTGTCTTAATCTATTTTATATTGGCATTTGCACAATCCATGTTTTCGTTGACTTCTAATGATATCTAAACTGCGAGTACACTCTTGAGGTCGATATTTTTGTTGTATCTTGCATTAAGTTATAATTATATTTGTTATTGGTTGTTTGTTATTTGTTTGTCTTTCGTTTCATTTTTCAAGGATATCCCCCTGACGAACTATAAGACTAACAGAAAGTCACCCAATTCGACTAGAGAGTACCTTAATCTGTTAATTACAATAAATATACTTACTATAAATACTCGCAAAATATGATACATCTCTAATTAATGCTCGCAGTTACTGAAAACAAGTTCAGGGTAAGGAAAGATTCCTGATTAAAAACATCAACCATGTCAACACGAGATATCATCAAACACAGTATGTCTGAAAATTTACTAGTGTGTTGTCAATAAATGTGAAGAAAGATCAGATCGATGAAATGCCAAAATGCATTAATATTTCTGTAATGATGCGATTAGTATATAAATATCTGTACCAACAAAAACAAGTTCAAATGTTTTGACTACAACGTCGAACATGTGCCCCTTGTGGATAAGTTTGTTAAACGGAAAGGTGTGATTCAAGAGATCATCTTTAAATTATAAGCCTTATATGTCTATAGAAAGAGGATGTGATATCTTTGTCGTATCAAAACTCTACATTAATTTTGCAATCGTATTTTTCTATTAAATCTTTGTAGCGGTTATAAAATTTTGTAAATGCCTTAAGAAGTTTGTGATATCTGCATCCTTGCAGCTAAAGTTTACCAGTAAGATATAGAGTGCGATCATAAGAGTCGCAAACACAGGCCAATCGAACAAGTTGTGAAATGTATACCACAAACGAAGAAGCTAAAGGAACGTCCAAATGATGAAATGGAAAGTTAACTATAGGGAAAGAAAAATCGTCCATTTTATCATAAATTTGAGTGTATAAACATCCCTGTTCAATTTTTGGATCTGAGAGGATTGTGATCATTGGTATGCCAACTATCTGTCGATAGCCTGTGTTGCCAAATCCTACATAGGTATTATCAAGAAGAAATTCGACCGCTGCTATCATGTCAGATGATGTCCAACAAGTATATTTGTTAAAAGGTTTTTCTCTAAAAGAAATTGTATTTATTGCAGCATATGTTAGAAGAACAAGACTTTTTGATTGAGCAATTGATAAAACATGAAAAATTTTCCTTAATAAGCTTATCTTGTAAAGTGGTATAAAGAGTAGATTGATTGTTAAACGTCCAGTGGCAAATATTTCTTGCATATTCAGGACGAGAACAAGTTATCAGGCAATAGATCCTAAAAGGGGCTAGGTGGGATTAGGCCGGGGAATTTAATAGCAATATGATGCCAAATTTGGGACTATTTGGATAGGTTGGAAAATTTAGCCTCATATTTGAAATTATTGATTAATTTAATTTAAATTTCCGTTTAAACAATGTAATAATGATACGTACCCCAAATTTCTACTGAAATGCTGTCTTGATGAAACTCAAATGTATTTATGTCAAAAGACACAACACATTTCATTTCAAGCCTTCCAGGTACAGACGGAACTTCGTATTTTACCGAATAGGTCCTTCCATCGTTAGAACAGTGACATTGGTAAGATAAGCAAGCTGAACTGCCCCAGTAACATTTGTTTTTGTAATGCTTGATATAAGCAAACGTTTTACCGTTTAACAGAAACTCTGCTGTACTACCAACCGTGCGTGCATAAGTTGTGCAATTGAACAGAATTCTGTCATTAATCAGTGCATTATGTGGTCCTGTTATCAATACTAATTGCAGAATGACTTGTTTAACTGCAAAACACGAAAACATTTAATTACAACTTGCATGATAAAAGGACTATTGTAGTTGGCATATTTTATCTAACATGCAACTTTCAAAGAGAATATAAAGACATCAAAACAATCTTTGGTCTCCAAAAGCATAAGGATATTGGCTTCGAGGTTTATTTAAAAGTTCAACAATATGGTGTACGTGTATTTGTATATATTGATATAGCAGACGGATTTTAACTTTTTTATGAATTCTACATTATTTGACTTTTAACAATTTACGATTTCACTAGGTATGTTGTCGATCATCCGATTACATGATTTTAACCGATAGTGTGTCCAGATTTTTCCCGATAGTCCGTCCGAATTATAACCGATTACAATTGGGAAAAAAAGGAAGTATTCAGACAGCTTTAGTACATCTTAATTGTATACGAAATTTGAAAAGTAAGTCGGAACGAGAGAGGGGATATGGATAAATATTCATGACACAAAAATCTCATACGTACAAGAAAATTCCAAGCAAAGGAACAGCGCTTTGATTGCTGTTCTT
>JAULBM010322387.1:0-13456 GCA_032357055.1 Geukensia granosissima | reverse complement strand
CTAACTTGTTTCCGTCCTGAATATGCATGAAATATTTGCCACTGGACGTTAAACAACAATCAATCAATCAATTAATTTTTTTAAGCTAATTTCGAAGTTAAAGTTCTAAAAATCTTCTGAAACAACTGAATGGATTTAGATGAAACTTTGTATGATTGTTCCGCCCAAAGTCTTTGCTTCGATTTTTGATCCCTTGAAAAATATGGCCGAGGGATTCCACCCTTGTTGAAGGCCTTGTGGAAACATCTTAACTTGAAAATGACTCTGTTTTTCTTGACTGGAGTGCAGTCTCTCAGACATTTACACCATATTTTTTCATATTCATAGAATAAAGGGATCTGATCAAATATTTTCACATTTATCTCAAACAATGTTAACTATAGCCACATTCTGACAAAGGGTTGAAGTGTTCAGCATGATGAAGTCTATCTGTGGTGAAATTTTTGTGGAAATCCCTTATGACGCTCTTTTAAAACTTTTTTTAAAGCCAAATTCTGAAATAGGGTAAAAGTGTTTAGCATGTTGAAATCTATCTGTAATGAATTTTTTTCTAGTTATTGCCCTTTTCTGGACATTTTCTGTTTTGCTTAGTTTGAAGTTACAGTTTAAAAATCTGTTCATCTGAAACTACCGAATGGATTTAGATAACTTTGTATGATTGTTTCTCAGGGTATCTACACAAAATTCATAAACAAGGCTGTTTGAGACAGGTAAGCGATTACAGGATCCTAGGAGCTTCTAGTTTATTTACCTGTATGCATCAATGACTGGTAAATAAAATTTGAAAACTAAGAATGAAAATATGTTTCAAATAACATTAAAACAATTAGAAATATTTGCTAAAAACTTCAATTCCCATGTTTTTTTTCTCGACAAATAGATTTTCTGAAGACTTTTTAAAGATTTTTTTTATTATGAGCTTATATATCCGGGTAACATGAAACAAATATAAATAAGAACATAAATTATTATATTTATTCTTCCAATGTCATGATAAATGTACAAATGAGAATTTCTAGTTTCTTTCCTCTTAAATACATGTCGATTTATATCCGATTTCTGCTTTCTATTACAATATATTTGAGCTTGTAAAGCTATGTATTGGTTGAAATTTGCGGGGCGCTGAATGGTTTCAAACGAAATTTGGGGGAGGGGCGTTATGGTGGAAGAGGCGATTTATGCTCCGAATACGGTAATAACCATTATAAACATCCAGTGAATTCACTGACTCAATGAATCTTTCTAAAAGGAATTCGAAGATATCAAGAGCAACAACCAAAGGTAAATCAAAGAAAGAGAAGACTATGACCGCAGTAAAAGAAAAGAAACGGGAAGCAAGCACCAAAACACAAACTACACACAAAACTTATGCTTGAGCATCATAACACAATGAGACCAATGCATTATCATGTTCTCTGGAAGGTTAACCATGTGTTGCTCTAAAAGTGGCACCCGACATGCTGACCACTTAAAACAGCAGTTATTACTTTAATATTTTCAGCATGTAACCGTTATTAAATACCTTTCCAGCAAAGGTAAAGCTATGCATTAATCTAGATATAAGTGTTACCAAAATAAAAAGAAACAAATGCATTGAAAGGCCTTCTTTACAGCACGGCACCAATTATGAGGGTTGCAGTAAATCATTAAGATAACGGTTTTGGACAATCTCTTAACTTCAATGACCATCATCGAATTGCTCGGCGATATGTGGCTGCTGTTGCAATTAATAAATTTTAAAAATCATAGATTTGTCATCATTGGAAAGAACAATTCTGAATTTTACTTCCAAGGGGTAACAGTCAGCCGCATTTTGGAATAAAACCTACCTTTGTTGTTATCCTTAGATGTATTTGTAATATGTGCTACTCTTAAGGGACTGGTGAAGTTGAAGGTAGAAACAATCTGGTATTTAGCAAAGATTTTTTTTAAATTTTATTTCCCCATAACTGCTTCAAAAACTGATAAAAATTAAGTTTCGTTTGCCAGTAGATATGAACGAATGGGTGATGAAAATAATGTACCAAAGGGTTTTGTGGCTATGCCTCATGTCAAAACCTGTTAGACATGGCCTTTCACTGTCGTTATATCTCTATTTTGTTTCCAGTAGTTACTGCGACTCAATTTTGAAATTGAACTGTTGTTAATATAATAGAATGTTTTACAACCCTAATAATATTTGCTGTAAAATTATTTTTGACTACTGATTGCTAGATCATGCTTTTAAAGTGTTTACACTTAAGTCAACGTGGCCAAAATGAATCAAATAATCAAATCCTTCGTAAATAATAACTTTCATTTATAACAATCAGGAATTGTACTTCTGCAACTATTTGTATAATAAAGACAACTATATACTATTTGTATAATAAAGACAACTATATCGTGCTTTATGGAATGGCCCTCGAAAAATCCATGTCAAAACTGTCCCGAGCAAGAAAGCAACCTAACACTATGTAACGTTAAGTTCAACGATTCTTGATTTACATCAGAAGGTTTGTTTACTATCTCTATATACATTTCTGAATGTTTTATGAACATTTATTTCACTTTCTTATGACATATATTCTTGAATTTATCTACCAACGGTCAAAATGCTACACAAACGATATTTAAAAATTCATCATGATTTATCCAAGGTTTTATTCAATTATGTCCTGGTTTTTCTTACAAAGATGTGTTTCAATGTTCCACCTTCAATATTGCATAGCTTTGCGTATAATATAGAGAAAACATTACGCACCCTAACCTTGCATCTACAAACATCAAAAGTATTATTTAACTGAATTTAAACACATGAAATAAATAAAGGGTATTTTTCATTTGAATCATTAACTGAGAATTATGTTTGAATTTAAGCCTGCCAAAGACTAATTTTTGTCTCGCCTGTGTCCAAAAGTCGCTGAGGCCAGACATAGGGATATTGTTTCAGGTTGCGCTGGCGGCGACTCTGGCGGAGTCAACTTTTATTAATTATGGGAAATTGTGATGCGTTTCTTAGTTGTAGGTCCATATAATTTATTATACAGTTGAAGAAAAAAAAAGTACAGCACAAATCAACAATTAGTTGATGACCTATCCCTCAGTTATGCATGAGCGACCACTTAAAGTTTTTCTCACGGAATTTCTACAGCCCTAAAGTAGTCCTATCCAATTGATTGGTATGGAGTTGTGTCAATATCAGTACATCTCGATTCCACACCGAAATGATGGCCCAGACCCTCATTTATGCATGAGCGATCATATTAAGTTTACGCCCACAATTTCTAAGGCCCATACCAGTATACCCAGACACTTGATATTTGGCATAGAGTTGCGTCTATATCAAAACACCCCGATTCTATCAATGCCAATTAATTTATGTTTACATGTAATAAGCGTAAGCGTAAAAATACGGATCCAGATTTAGAGTTACGACAAGGTATATCATATCCTACATTCTATAGAAATATTACATATAAAGCTTACAAATTAAAAGATGATCCTTTGAATCTTACCGTTCCTTTAAACAAACTTATCCACAAGGGGTACAGGTTGGACATTAACACTTGTTTTTATTGGTACAAAAATTAATAAACTGATCGTATAATTACACAAATATTAATTCAATTAGCATAACATCTATCTTGTCTTTCTACACGTTAATGGACAACACAGAATTAAATTGTCAGACATAGTGTGTTTGATGACATCTTCCGCTGAGAGGCTTGATGATTTATTACCATGAAATCAGCCTGAGCTTGCTTTCAGTAACTGCGAGCATTCTCTAGAGATGTATTTACTATTTGCATGCATTTGTGTTAATCATATTTATTGTAATAAAGGTACTCTCTAGTCATATTTGGGTGACCTTCTGTTTGATTTTTATGGTTCGCCGGTTATTTTTTTCCTTTCATTTTTTACCTTTGACCACTCGGTGGGGGTTGGGCGCCCAAGTTTAACCCCACCACATGTCTCATGTGCTTTCTTTAAGTCCAGAATTGTGGTCATCTATTTATCTTTGTGTTTAATGTTTAATATTTAATGTTTTGTTACATGTACGCTGATGAGGATATTCAGGCGAGAGCAGTACTATTAAACGAATACACAATCTTTTATTAAAGAGTTTTTTCACGAAAAATGGTATTCCACTTTTAGATTTGTTAATTATTCTGTTTTTCTCGTGGGTGGAGTGCAGTCTTTCTGAAATTCACCCCATATCTTTCAATGGTATTTTAAGTAATACTGAAATGAGTTTGTAAAGGAATTTGTATTTTACAATTCTTCAAACAAACATAGAACAGATGCGTTATACAGAAAATAATACTGCAAGGGAAAGTGAGCTTTGCTGAAAATCCTTGTTACAATCGCAGGGTTAATAATTTAAATAGAAAATGGATAAAAGAATTATCGTCCTGAAATACAAATCTCAATTTCAGTTTTGAAATCTCAAGAACATGAACCAGTCCAGTTGTCAGCTTATTAAAAATAAAATGTATTTTTCGTATTTCGATTTGTGTGGATATTTGAACTGTTTCCATTTGTTTGGGTCTCGGCTATCCTTTTGTGTTGTAATGCTGCTGATAAGAGGTTACTACTTGAAATAAATATACAGTTTAAGTATAAGGAAATTCAATTGGTAAAACAAAATTAGTAATTATGAAATATGTTTCAATTGTGATCTCGATTCCAAAACCAGTCAAATATTTCAATTTCTTTCATTTAGTAAAGCTCAGTTTAAGAATTTAGTACTGGTGCAGTCAATTTAGACAGGTTTCAAGTTTATCCAATGGTATATTTAGACTTTAATTGTACTTTACAGTTAAAATATTATTTGAAGATAGTGTCCATGAAGACCAAGGATTCTGTTTTCATGATATTTTCCTCCTATTGAAATCACAATCTCATGTTTTCTGAGGAATAATTTTTGTTTGCAAATTGATAAAATGGCGAGAATGAAATATTACAAAGGAGACACCATTTTGGAAATAAAGAGACAAAGGGACTAACCTGTACAAAATTAAGAGGAGTTATCAGGACCCTCAATATTCTGCATCATCCACTTTTGATTAATAAAAATCCTTATTCTTTCTTGCATAAACGTGAGATTAACAAATCTTTAGATAAAACAGTAACGATAAAAATAATGGTACACACAGCTAACCATGTGCCGCCTATATTATATTTTTTATATTTAATCATCAGTTGATGGATCACTTTAAATACATTTTGAATTATTTTGCTAAATTATTAATTCGCTTCAGCACCGCTCTTCGGATCAAGCAGACTTGTTTTGGCAATATTGGGGTTCTTTGGTTTTGTAATTGCCTATGCATTGCTCGTTGACATTAGTGTTGCAATAGTATGCATGGTAAATAGAACAGCAATTCAAACAAATGCTTCCCTGCAGAAACAGACAAATGAAGATGGCTGCATTCAAACATCTATGGATACGAATATGTCACAAGTGTTATACCTACATGTAAGTACATTATTGTGTGTTAATTTAAAAAAAAATATATAAAGTTTATTATAAAAACGAAGTTACTTGAAGTGAGAAGTTTCTAACTAGTAAATTTAATGTTATAGCAATATTAAGATATAAATGGCAGAAGAGCGTCTGAAATATAATCAAATATTTTTCAAATTTAGCTGCTGATTTTTTTTATGTTTAATGTTTTGCTACTCTCGTCTATATTGTTCATCATATGTGCTATTTGTATGGGTCATTTGTTAAAAATATTCAGTCGAATATATAGGCTAATTGCTTAATAGCCACTTAAAACACCTTTAAATTATAACGGATTTCTCATTACTTATAACGAATAGGTAGAAATGCTTTGTGCTGGGCCAAAATAATCCAAACAACAGTGGTTTTCACCTTTAGAGTCGTTATGACAATAAGCCAAAAACCTAGTGTCACCAAGTTAATGAAGTTTGATGAAAAGTAATAAACTGCATACACAGCAAATTAATGTTCGCAGTTGGACGGTCAGTTCATGAAAGTCAATAATTCAATATTGTTCCGCTACATATAGCCTGATACATCCGTTTGCAGGTGCATATTAATGTTATACAAGGGCTCGATATTGCAGCAGACCAAAAGTAATTGTTAAATAATTCCAATTATAACGCCAAAGAATTCCTGCCATGCTGAAAGGGTAAATTTTCCTCTGCAGTATTTTAATAACATGATTTGTAGTGCAAATGTTTGTTACTTTAACGTGATAATTTCTCCCACCATGCCATTAATCTTCCACTTTAAGATATCATCAATGATTTCCGTTTGAGTTATTTTTGTATAATAACAGGCTTCAGTATATCGTTGTTATATGATCCTATATACGATTTTTTACATTATTCTTAACTATTACCAACAAATAAAAATATTGTACACACGTGGTCGTAAATATTAAATATTGATATTTTTCGAGGCAAAAATGCAACATTGGAGACTTGCATAAAATTACTATGAGCCAGAATAACAAAACTCTTTACGCAAATCTCAGTCTTTTACTCCCAGCAACAAAAGTGTCCGACTTTTGTCTGATGACTAGTTTTATGAGTTCTAAAACCAGCATTTTTGTGAAAAATGCTATTTTTTAAATTTTTGACAGAACCCTTTCTTCGTTATATTCCATTCAATGTCATAATTTAAATATCCCCTTATATCAACCTGCAAGCATTATCTGCCATTTCCTTATAAGAATTTTGCTTGAGAAAGTCTAGCCATAACTATTTCCAAAGATAGGTCGAAAATAAAAAAATTCCATTTTTGTGAGCTAGAGTATATATTTGAACTGACAAAGGTTTACAATTTTATTTGTATTCATTTCAGGACGGGCAGTTTGAGTGGGACCCGAAAATTCAAGGATATATACTAGGTGGTTTCTTCTGGGGATATCTTATCACTCAAATTCCTGCAGGTTGGATTGCCACAAGATTTGGAGGAAAGCTAGTTTTTGGAATCAGCATGTTAATTGCAGCCGTTGCAACATTGTTAACACCGGTAGCTGCAAATATCAGCTACGTATTTCTGATCATTTTAAGGATAATCATCGGAATGTGTTCTGTAAGTTAAATTCAAAGCTTTTTTCATATATTGACAAATGCATAATTGTAAAGCAGTTATAGGGTAATAACAATACCCCAAAATACAGCATCGAATAAATCAAAAATAGTCCTTTAAATATAAATTTAAATACAAAACGAGATGAAGTGTTGTTGTCTATGAGACAAGCAACAAAAGAGTCCAAATAACAAACCAAACATCTAAATGTTATTTCAAGGCCTCCAATAATTACCACTGTTACGCAAGCTGAACAAGACAATATCGCGTGGATTATTTTACATCAAGCATTTGATATCCAGTGGCGGAGATGGGAGATGGAATGTTTATTAAATTGTGTTCATTGGTTTTATTAAATAAAAAGATAAAATATTCCATCTGTTATCGAACTTGGAATTTTTCCCAATAAAATAGCTGTTTTATAATTGTTTCTATAAATGAATTAAAATTTGTCGAATATTTTATATGATAAACCTCTTTATGTAACAACCTTTAATTTCATTTAAAGGGAACGGTTTTTCCAGCAATGCATGCTCTGTGGGGAAATTGGGCACCGCCGTTGGAAAGGAGCAAGCTTACTTCATTTACCTATTCAGGTAAAAACTTGATAAAAATTTACAAAAATTAAATGCTGACATATATTGTTTTACTTTATTTTGTTTTGCAATATCTTGCAGAAGTTAATTTGAAATCGTAGAAGTCAAATTGAAATCGCTTTTACTATATGTAAAAGAATTAAATTCAAATTGGTAAATTTAGAGAGAGAGCGGCAAGTACTTCAATAAAATAGTCTAGATTATTAAGAAAAAATTTCAGCAAAAGTACATCACTACTGGTGTAACCATATTTGTTTAAGTAAAGATTATAGGATGAAGGTAGGTTTTTATTTCAATTAAACAACTGAGAAATAGAAGTCTATATGTCTAAAAAGCGAGAGACATAACCTTCTGTTTCGAAGCTGTTTAATGAAATTAAAACCATGCTGAATCCTTTAACCAACTAACAAACCGGCAAATAACTGAAAATGCTCTTATTTTGTTGTATTGGGGTTCCTTTCTTCACTACATCTGGACGGGTCCAAATCACACAGTTTATAATAAACCCACGTGTTTAAACAAAAAGCGCTGGTGAACTTCAATTCAATGATGAAAGTCCTTTTATATAGAACCATAGAAAAAGTCTCGTGAAAAATTTTGTTCATGTATAAAGTTTGTGATATTGGATTATTATGTTTCGACGAAATCTGGCAGGTAAATGTGATTTTACCATGTTTATGTATTAGGAAGCGTAAATAATCTGTTTTATCTATACTGCACCTTCTACATTTGTGAAATTTAAAACTGCGATTGCATTTTTTCTTTGGTTCCACTACGTCTTTATCAGTACTTTCAGTTTATTATTAAAATAATGTTTCCATTTTCATATGTTGACTGAATATACATAAATTAACGTTTATTAATTTTTCCTTTGATGGCCCCGTTTAAATTGCAGGGACGCGTTTATTATAGAGGCAGTATGTTTAAAGGCAGAATTATTACCTGCCAAAGGTAATAATTAACTGGTTAATGTGAATTATTAACCTGGGAGGAGTATTCAATTCAGAGTAGGTTTTATTTCAAGAAAAGATTCTATTGAAGAATAGAATCGACCAAGAGGAATTGTGAAAATGAAATATCATGCATAACAAAAGAAATTTAATGTATCGGTTTGTAATGTTATAAACGAATATACAAGTTTATTGATACCTATCATAATTTTTAAAAAATATTTGAAAGATGGCCTTCAGTGAAATCTTTAAAACAGTCATTGAAGTTTACTAGAAAAAAAATCAACCGGCACAAAACTCAAATGACAAAACAAAAATAAAATAGCACACAAAAAACAAACAAATAAGAAAGCAGATGTAATAAACGGATCCAACTAAAAAAGTACCAAATATGAATTCAACAATTATTTGACTGCTCCAAGAACTAAGATGTTAATAGCAATTTTTTCTTTGTGAGAGATCAGAAACTCAGATGCAAAAAAGACCAAACAAACTGGAAACAATAAAAGCAAAATGAAATAATGAACTCATACTCCTCGAATCTCTTTACAAAACAGGAGTTGTGCGAGATGCTTGGAAGTGTATTTAGCAAATTTTTCTCGTTACATGTGGTAAAAGCTTCCATCGCTTAACCGGGATCACATAAATCTGTTATTCCGATTTATATCCCATTTTAACTAAATAACTAGGAAACTTGATTATTTAAGGAAGGTTTTGAAAGAAAATAGGCAAAATTGAAATTATTACATACTTGTAAAATTTAATGACGAAAAGATAAAAAATGAATAAAACTTCCCTAGCAGCTTACCGAAATGGTAATCCATACTATCTCGAACTCTTGATAAATAAAACTGAACATTTTTAAAACATCGTTATACCATATTTTACATATTATTAAAAGCAACGCCGCATACATCATCTTAAACAGATCACTTCAGGTACACAGGCTGGTATTGTAATGACATTTCCGCTTGGAGCATATCTTTGTCAACATGGTTTTGGTGGAGGATGGCCTTCAATATTTTACATTTGCGGTAAGGTTATTTTTTATGCTATATTCAAGAAGACAATTTTAAAAACCACAAACAAAATAAGTAAGTGGATATTATGATTTTAAAGTTATTGCATGTTTCCGAATATTTTACTGTTTTTCGTTATATTACTGTAAAACATTCAGGGAAATTGTATGAATAAATAATAAATACCAGATTAATTACTTCATTATTGTAAATACAAAGCAAATAGCAATCCAAAGTAGAATTATCAATGTAAGAGATCCAAAATATATTGTCCCCAGAGACAAAACAATTTTAGCCTCCAGATACATGAGAAATAAACAAAACGCAAACAGAAACAACAGAAACGCAGATTCCAAGAACTCATTTACAAAACTCGTTATAGTTAGATGTCCTGCACGTTGCACCTGTCGTTTATTCTCCAAACGGGTCAAAATTAAACTTGAGAAAAGGGCCAAATCCTCAGGTAACTGGTCCTTAATGACACATTATTACTAATTTTTTGAGTACAATCTCAAATGTTTACAAAATATCCATTTTCAAGGTAATAAATATGATATTTTTTAAACCATTGTCAAGTACAGATTTAACCACACATTGCCGTACTTTAAAGGATTATCCACCCAGGGAGAGACAAGGTTTCGTTTAGATTATTAGACCGCGAGGTGAGATTTTTGGGTGACAGTGGCTTTAAGTAGATTGATATTTAGGGTCTCTGGATGATAAATCTTGAACGAATATCAGATTTTAATGTAACTTTTATCTGCATCATAACCTTGAACAAATGATTCCCTTGATTCACTAGGTCAAAAATAACGTCTGAAATGTCTGATCATTTTGTAAATTTCTGTTGCGTGGAAGATATTTCCTGAACTAAAAACACACGTGAACAGCATCTCTACCAGATGGGCAGGTAAACCCGGGTCAGGGTCAACCCAATTCCAATTTTTAAATGGTACCCAATGGAGCATTTATGCACTTTTATATAGCCGCGATATTCAAATCTCTCTAAATCTCTATATCAAAATAATTAATTTTTACTGTTGCCACTACAATTAACAACGTCTCTATAACTTCTAGGTATAGCCAGCTTGATTTGGCTTGCAATGTGGATGATATTTGTAAGTGATACACCAGCCTCTCACAAAAGAATATCATACGACGAAAAAATGTACATTATCAAGTCTTTGGAAGAAAGTTTTCAACAAGCTTCTAGAAAGGTATTTCTTTATATATTCGTAAAGCGTATAGTTTATCGAAACCAAATAAAGAACAAATAATGAAAAAAATACTACACACTTATCAAGCCCAATAGAAATTGCGATCTTAATGATAGAATGAACCGAAATTTTACTGTTTACGTCACCATTCACTTAACGGTAGCAGTTTTTCCCCGAATAAATTCCTTTAGCTTTAGTTTTCAGTGTAGTGTTGTGTGTTCTATGTTTGTCTTTCGTTTCATTTTGTTGGCCATGGTCTTGTCTGTCCTCGACTTAACGATTTCTGTCTGCCCCTTTGGTATCTTCGAATTCCTATCACTTTATTAAATGTTGATACAAAAATTGCTTCAGCAACTCTAGCCAATATGATTAAACCAGTCTTGAAAAATATCATTAGTGAAAATCAGCAGGGTTTTATTAACGGTAGATATATAGGAGAGTGCACAAGATTAATATTTGCTTTAATAGAAAGAACAGAGGTAGATGATATCCCAGGTTTGCTTCTCCTTTTAAAAGTTGAATTAGTTTATCAAGCATGTAAGATGTGATTTTATTTAAATGATTGTTGTTAACAATGTACATACATTTTTGCTCATGAGGACACTGATATTTTGCGTTGCATTGAATGTGACTAATAACAAACGGCTTTTCAATTATAAGAAATATATAAGAGCAGGATGTGGTCATCAGTTTTGGTATTTTCCTGGTAACCATTTACAAGTTTAAAGTATCCATAAGATATATGTAGTTTAAGTAGCTTTTACATAGAGTTGTGATTTCCTTCCCGACCGCTCCAAGTTGCTATAATGGATAGCCTTGAACACAAACTAAAACTAACAATTTGTGTATGATATAAGTTAGGCCGCATCAAGTTAATTTGTAAAGTCAAGAGCCATTGATACAGATGTGAAACATTTCCAGAAATGTAAACTGCAGATAAAAGAAAAATTACATAAAAATTGGAGCAGGGGCTTTTGAGATGGGACAGACAGAGATGACAATCTACAAATTAACTTGATTTTGCCTTGTTGATGAAATTTTAAAATTCATAAAACATTATACATGTAAAACAAGAGTAAATGGTCTCGTTTATCAGTGTCATTTTTTGAAATATAACCTTATTACCTTAATCAAGTTTAAAAAGAATTCAAAATTTTGATAAATTTGTACATGTACATGATAGCATCAATGGTAACTGCACTGATTTATTTTGATATTACAGCAGAGAGTGAGTTTTACGACATCACTATATATTCCTCTGTTTTTCTGTAATATAAGCATTTAACTCTGCTAGCTCATGCATCTCTGTCAAACAATTGGTTTAAAGTGCTGTCTACATAGGAATCATTCAAAAACTTATTATTCATCCAGAAAAATCTGAAGTAATTTGAAATTTTGTTTAGAGTGTCATGTGCAGATTTAATGTCCGTTTTTCTCTCCTTTGAGGATATAACTTACAAAAAAACAAAGCAAACGTCTAAAAGGGGAAATAGGTCTTTTATTTCATAGTGAAAGCTTTGTTAATATTTGTGAACAGGGAGATTGGCAAAATATTAACTGTTGGATAACTAAAATATTTAAATATGTGTAGCCTTTCTTAAGATTGAATCACTTTTCACAGAATTTGAATGATTCTAAAGTGGACTAGTACTTAAAAATCTTACAAACAGGAAAAAACAGGGGTGTGGAATATGACTTAATATAATTATAGAGTTTTTGGATATTTTTATGCTTCATATTTTGTTAATAGCAAATAATAATGATCTGTTTATTTATGTGTTGTATTGTTAAAATCAGCCAACTGATAACCTGAAAACAGGTTTAAACACGGTATTGGAATTTGAGCAACCAAGGTTTCATTTTATTAAGTTTTCCCTAATGATCTGTTTCTTATTTTTCGTTCAGTTTTTTGAAAGTTGCTATTGACAAGAACAATTTGATATTCATTGGGCTAATGGTATCGTTGTATTTAAAAAAAAAAAGTGTCAGATTTATTTCAAAGCCCAACACACCGAGATCATTTTATTACACCTTTCTCCCCTGAACAGTCAAATGGTTCATGTCTTTTGGTAATGTGAGATTAAAATCTGCTGTTAATACTATCTTGTATGAAACAAAACCCAAACTTCTTTTCAATATTTTTACCTTCTTGCTGAATACTTGTACTGTATAAAGCTACCCTGCTGCTCTGAGCGCCTTTTTACGTATTTTCTTTTCTTTTTCTTTTGAAATGCTTTAGCACCCACACAAATCCTGGAATTCCAAATGTTGAAGAACAACGAATTCTTTAAGAAAAACTACAGTCTGTTGTCAAGAGACATTTAATGAAGGGAAAGGGAACTTGTTGATTTCGGGCAATTCTTAACTACAGAAATAAAAAAATACTTCAAACCAGACTTGAAATAATTCTTGATTTTGACAATTCTATATTACAAGTGCCACGTGGTTTAAGTTATTAAGCGCTAAGGGAATACAAAATTGGTAAGTCCAATGTAGAATACCCATATAAGAGATATTTAAGAATTAAAATTATAAGAATTGAAATAAACTGAAAACCAGCAGTCGGTTGTACGAAAGATTCATTAGGCTAATGAGTCATTAAGGCTTAATGATTCATTAAATTCTT
>JAULBM010322376.1:0-13457 GCA_032357055.1 Geukensia granosissima | reverse complement strand
TCGGTGATCCTAATTTTTCTTTTTATTTTCTGATAATATATGATAAAAGCTATCTTTTCCTATTTTATTTTAGAATTTTATCGTTTTATGTACTCTATATCGAGAAAAATGTAATTTTTCCCTTTATAATCAACAGAAAATGAAGGATTTTGCACTAGCCAATGCTTGAAAACGAGAAATATACATTTAATTGTAAATTTTCGAACAGCACAATAAAGGTTATCTTTTGAAAAAGTATAAAAAATTTCTATCGATTTTTATTTAGACCCCCGAACCTCCTTAAGAAAAATATACATAATAATTATTTTCTTTAATTACAAGTACAGTGAAACCTCTCTAAACCGGCCCCCAGAATACTGTTCTTCCTCTTTAAAAATCCTCTGGGCACAAATACAGATGCCCTGATTGTTTTTGCTATTGCTAACAAATCGCTGTAATCTGGCCACCCCTTTAAACTGGCTAAATTTAGCTAGTCGGTTTAGAGAGGTTTCATTCTATATGAAAGTAGAAATTTAGTTGGTTGAATTAAGTTTTCGTTTGTTTAAAGCAAAAAAAAAAACAGAAACAGGAATTGTCATTTATTTACATAATACCATGCTAATATAAATTTTGTGAATATTGCTGTGATGTATTCGTTTTCCGAGGCGTAACCATTTATAACGCACCAATATGACCAAAAACATAGGAAATTCCAGATTTAGATATTCATTGTTGATGGTCGTAATGGGACCTGTAGAAGTTTAGATTAGACTGTCATTTGGTGGGTGGCTGCCTCATGGACAATCATGCCACATCTTCTATTTTTAAAAATAAGACGACATTAAATCCAAAAAAAATGAATATGGAAAGAATACATTAAAGGATTCAACATATTAAATATTACATATGTTATGTCTAAAGATCTATTTTGTAACCTGAAACAGTAAGCGCAAAAAAAATATTATCGATGATCTATTTTAGTTTCAGATGACGAGGAATCGTTGAACATAACATCACTTAGTCACAATGACAAAGGTAAATCCAATCACTTACCTGTCTGTATTGGTGTCCATATCCTTTATATTAATAATGTCGGATCTTTTATTTTAAATGTTGTTGTTCTTTAATCAGTGTATTTCATATGCAAATTAACAAATCACCGGTACTTTCTACTTTCCCTACATCAGATGTGTAAAAGAATTTTCCAAATGACATACTGGGAGCAATAAGCATAATAAGAAGATAATATTCTTACAAATATTCATCTCCTTTTATCATTTTTGAGATATCTCATTAATAATCCGGAAAAGCATACCGAGTGCTGTGTAATCTGCAAGCATTTACTGATTTCAATATTATTACTTTCCCACTATGTTTCTAAGTAGTTGAGCGTTGTCCTGTTTGATTTTTCAGGTTGTGTCTAATTGTTTTATTTTTGTTATTTGCTCTTCTTATGTTATGGAGAAAACGGGAATGATTTGGATAAGATAAACCAAGATTTCAAGTCAAGACTTGATGTCGTTGGATAACGGTTGTAGAGTATTTTTACATTTACATTTACATTTCTGATTTAACAATATCTTACAGAAATTTTGCTTCATTTATGTAAATTCTAAAACACTGAAAATACGGAAAGGCTTCGAAACGTATTGCAGTTAAAATTTGTGAGTGTCGTCGAATTTGTCTTCCCTATTCGATATGTTTAAATCTGAGGACTTTGTTTTACTTTTTTGAATATATAGGTTCTTTTATGTTTTGGTGCCACTGCTACTGAAAAGATGTTACTCTCTTAAATGCACATATAGCATATTAAAACTTAATTAGAAACACATCCCGGGTATTTTGTCTCTGTGATTTAATCAGGAGTTCGTCACAATGTCTACTGTAGTTGAAAGCCTTTTGAAAACGTTTAGTTGCTTCTCAAACGGTAGTGTGATCCATCGGATATTTACTACACTTACTGAGAGACACAGCTTTCCTTATAGGTCGGTAGTCTCTGTAGCTTTTAAACTGACTATCTCTGTTATTCTGGAATTGATATACACATGGAAAAAAGTTAAGTACCGCCGTGTTTTTTTTTTCAAGTGATTCAGATTGGATGATCTTGAGACTGATTAAAAATTACCATTCAATCTAAACGTGTTTATAAAATGTAATAATAGATAATTGGGCACAATAAAACAAGATTATCATCGTAAAATAGCAATTTATAATTTACATATCATGACATCAAAATTTGGACAGTTTTTACACTTAAAATCTTTAATAAGTATTGTCAGTGAAAGTTAAAAACGTTATTGAATTGTCAATTCACATTACAAAATTTCAATCATGAACCAGACATTAATAGTCATCGAAAAGTCATGTATATCCACCGTTTGCCTGGATGAATGCTATGACCCTGTGCCGTACAGTGCCAGTTAGACGTCTTATTTGTTGAGGTGATATTTGTCGCCATTCTCGGTGCAAGTGAGCTTCTAACTGTTGCAACATCTGATGGGGAGGCTCCAAAGCCTGTATTCGCCTACCCAATTGATCCCACAGATCTTCTATAGGGTTGAGATCTGGCCTTCTGCTGGGCAAGGAAGAGTGTTGGCGGAATCATTCTCTAAATAAGCCCTTACTGCCCTAGAGCGATGAGGTCTAGCGTTATCATCCATGTCTTGAATCTAACGTGTGGTTGTCAAAATGAGGCACAACTACAGGTGTAAGCACGTCCCTGGTATACGTTTCGCCATTAATGTTGCCATTGATTTTAACCAAATCCAGCTTGCAAACATGCGAGACACAGCACCATACCATAACTAAGCCCCACCAAGAAGAACTATTGGAACAATGTTTCTTGAAGTGAAATCTGTGTATAAATGCCTCCAAACACTGGTTCGACCATCAGTTAAGTGGTATAAAAATCTACTTTCGTCTGACAAGTGTATTCGTCGCCAGGTTTGAAGGTTCCAGTTCTGCATTGCTCTGCGCCAGGCCAACCTTTCCCTGCGATGGCGATCGTCAAGTGTCTTTACTCTCCTATACTTCAGTCGCACAGACTGTAAACGATTTCTTACTGTTCTGGTTGACAGATTACGACCAGGTAACCACTGCCTTTTAAGACGGATGCTTGTTTCAAACGAATTTCGTCTGACCAATCTACAAATGCTCCTATCTTCATTTTAGGCTGTTACAGATGGTCGACCAGATCGAGGACGGTCCTTAACATTCTGGGTACACACATGTTCACTGACTAAACGGCTGATCACTGTGTAATGATAGACATTCTGTCAACATATCGCCATGTAGAACAAACCCATGGAATTCATGCAAATAATTTGCCATCTCTATGCCTCTGATATCTGTCTTCTTACCATTCTTACTTAAATGATTTTGCATTCAGATATTCGGGACTTAAATTTTTAAGCACGAGAAAATAGTGCATATTGAACCTAAAGAAGGGAGCAAGTTGCACGTGGGGAAAAATGCCCTTGATTTAAATGTCACACCTGAACGCTCACATCCTTTAATTTATGTTTGAAATTATGCACATTGCTCAACATCATGAATTAAACATTATTTTCAATAAGCAATCATGAAAAATATTTGAAGGTGCTTAACGTTTTTCCAGGTGTATATTTATATTCTTCAAATATTATGATTATGGTAGACTATAATTGTCTTTGTGATGATTGAAGGGTCAAGTAAGTGTGGCGGTATACCATGCAAATATGGAGCAACATGTCTTGTTCAAAATGGCATCCAAACAGGCTGTGTTTGTGGTATGAAGTGTGAAACCTTTAAAGGAAACCCTGTATGTGGGTCAGATGGAATATTGTATGAGAATCTCTGTCATCTACAACTAGAGTCATGCAGTCTACAAGTCAACATTAGTTTGGATCCCTCTGATAAATGTAATGGACTTTATATTATAAAACAGCATCAATTATTTAGAAATAAATAGTAATTAAGTCAAGAAGATAATTTGTTTGGTTATTTTATGGTCGATACTGGACTTGCATAAAATATGTCAGTTTATAATTTACAATTTCTGTTTGATAAATATTAATGATTGCAAAGCTATGTTTCGCATGTCAAATGCGCCTTACATGTTCTTAGATTGATAATTAGTTATCTTATACATAGCAGTTTAAACTCAAAGGTAATGTTGTAGCGTCTTTTTTTTCCGAGTTGGATATGGACTATCGACTATTACTATGGGTACTTACTGCAAAGGACAACAATTGAAACGCTATTAATTTACTAGTATCACTTTCTTATGCGCTACATTCTTTTTACTGAAAACTAAAAATAACACAATGTTATTAATCTCTTTAGATAGTAAGAAACAAATTAGGTTGCAAATTTGAAGCAACCATCATAATACGGGTATGTCAGTATGTTTTTAACATTAATAATTTTAGTAGTTAATGTCAAATATTTTCAAGGAATAAAAACATGGGAGTGAAATCTTTGAAATATCAGCCGATCATCCATTCCAACCCCGCTCAAAGGCAGATGAATGTTTTTATTTAACGACCGTGAACTCATTTAAACTATCATTATGCACTGGTAAAGATGGCTTTGATGAGCCAATGACTTGTATAGTTAACTTTATGCAGCTCTCGAATAATTTTAATATCAAATTTCTGATCTCTTATTGAAAAATATAAATATAAAGAATATAAAACAGTCAACAGCTTATCATTTTGTTTTAGGTCTTCACGACGAGTCGAAGTTGCAGAATCCATTGAAACAATGTAAAACATCATGTGAGTACTGACACAGATCAAATATGTTGTATCTAAATTGATTATGCTTCGATTTTATCGATAGTTTACATCAACAGCTTATGTGATGTGTATCAAGCATGAGCAGATCCAAACAAATATATATTTTTCGTTTCCGTATCTCACAAGGGTGTCCAGTCTGGCACTACTTTAATTGTTGCTTGATGTGTTGATTGTATTGGGTATTTAATACCAATCTGAAAGTTCAACGTAAAATTTCCATGCGTATCACAGATTTTACTTACATTACATTTCAGATCCGTACTGGACACCTTGGTCTCTGTGGATAAAGTCAGGTGACAAAGAATTCAGATTTCGATACTGCAAACGAACAGGGTCATATCTGCTAGCAGACGACAGTTGCAGTGAGCCTCAGATGCAAGTGCGTCAGTGCACAAGACGTGAAAAGAATTCATGCAAATCAATGTTGGGTAAAACAACCAAGGAATTTGAATATTTTTGCAGCGGTGTAGAACTTTCCGACATTTCACGTATCGGTAAGTTTATATAGAGTTTCTGCTCCCTATTAATCTAAATAAGAATGACATTACAAGAAATTCGGTATGATTTGATTATCTGTCTTAGCCAATAGGATCAGTTTTAGACAACTCATTATTTAAAGGGTTAATAACTTATATTTTCAAGAAGCATTGGAATGGGAAAATTCAGAATATGCCTTTGCCTAATTAAAAAAAATGTTTCATGATATCTGTTCAATAAATTGCATCAGCCATGTTTCTGTGATACCTGTTTGATTTTTCGTTTCTTTTCCCACGTTTTGGACTCATTATAAGGAATTCGAAGATACCAAACGCGCAGACAGAAATCGTTAAGTCGGAAGACAGACAAGACCATGGCCGACAAAATGAAACAAAAGACAAACATATAACACACAACACTACACCGAAAACTAAAGCTGGATAAAAAAGAACCCTACAAAAACCAGGGTGAGTTCAGGTGCTTCGGAAGTGTAAGCAACTCCTGCTCCACCAGTGGCATCCGTCGTGTTACTCGAGTGCGCCAAGAACCTTATGATTTTTAGAATAAATGTACATTTCAGGGGCAAGAAACTATTATTATGAATAGTAACTGCTAAATGATCCAGGCCTTCCTTTAAAATTGATTGCCCTACTAGTGAATTTTCAAAAGAGAAAATGAGTGGATGATGTGCTTATTTGTAATAAACTAAGCTGATTGAATATGAATTAACACGAAATGTTCAAAACCAATGTTAATTTTGTTCAATTTCAGATGAAATATTTCCGCATTTACATTCTGAAGGTAAGTGTATTTAAGCTATCGAATTAAAGAATTCTTCATATGAGCAATTTTCGTTTTCACTCACTTCGTTACTCATTCTAAGACAACACCAAAAAAAGTGTTGTAAGAAATTTCGAAAAAAATATTTGGACAAATCGATACTGTTCTTCCTATCTTTTGGCCTCTAGCCTGTCTGATGCAGGTAAAGACAGAAAGCTGTGGATCGTATCTTTCTGAAGTGTATCCACTTTCTTTCTTTAAATATTATTACAAAGTTTTTCTCTTCTGCTACGTAATGATGGTCGTAAAAAGCTTCTCTGTCATTGAATTGTGTGTAGCTATTATTTATTTTCTGATATTGAAATGTATGTACGGCTTTTTCTGATCATTGGTTTTATTATCTAAAAACAGATTTTACTCGTTGTTCGTAAAAGAAAATTGTTTGCCTTTGGCAACAGAACATGTCTGTTTATTCGGTTTTTCTTGGCATTGACCTGCATCTTAGCTTAGGACACTTTTGTCCTTTCTGAACATCAGGGAAAAAAGTTAAATCTATTACTTTCATTATCAATAAATAGCTACATATTATATTAACCATGTTGACACCGTAAGTTATTTTTTAAAAATGGTGACACTTACATGATTTTAATATGGAAACTAAATATCTAACGAAACATTGGTCTGCTAATTTGCTTAATTTTGCAAAAGGTGACTAAAGTAAAATTAAAATAAAATCCACTATAATTCTTTCCAAATGTTTCCTACCCAGAAAACTGGTGTAAAATCCGTTCTTTCTGTGTCAAAATGGTTTTCAGTAAGTATCACTAGATATATAAAGTGATTTATAATAATATATTTTAAAAATAAAAATAATCATCATCATCAACCTAATAGTGAATACAGCTTACAGCGATGCAAACGGGTTTAGTTCAACAAAAACGCACAAATTTTAATCAACATGCATGAATTGCAACTATTGTCTTTTATTTTTTAGTTGGAGATTGTGAATATTCCTTGTACGATATCAATATCGCCAAATTCGTTCACAGGAAATGGACAATTGACGATCTGGATGTGAGAGGTGACAAAAATGTGTGGTGTCGAAACCGTGATAGGTTCATTCCTTTCTCTGATTCCTCAAGGCAGTGCAACCGTTCGCTGGAGAAATTTTGTCAGGAAAATGAGATCTGCAGCCACAAAAGAAAAAATCAGTTGAAATCAAAAGGGAATTTTAAACACAGTTGTTGGAAAAAATTCTTGCTTGGGGATCAATTACCAAAAGGTTTTCCAGGACTTAATGACAAGTATTTTATTTGTCAAAAATTCGCACAGGATGAAAGTTATTTAGGATCGTCATCAAAAAGGTCCTACTATGGGACAGTCTACGATACAAAGCAGCGCATTCCTGTCATGTCGTTCGGAAGATTTCGTAATTTGTCGGATTCTGCTAAACCCATCCTTGAATATATGATAGAGAAAGGTATATATCTCAACTATTGACCTTGATTATTTTCTTTGTATTTGGCATATCGGCTCCCACTAGTCATTAACTGTACATTTCATTTGGATCATTAAAAAAAGATAATAAATCTTGGCTGATCTTCATTTTTGGACCCTTAGCGTGCCCCAATGAAGGTAAATTTAGAAAAGCGCTTTACGTCCAATAAAATTAATTTGCCTTTTGAATATTTTTTATAAACGTATGTACGATGTGGATCGTGTTTTCTGGTATGTTAGATTTTTTTAATATTGTGTAGTTTTTGCAAACTAGACAGTTGATATTCCCAACTCTCCTCGTACATGTATATTTCTTTAAAGAAAAATTTATTTCAAATATAAGATCATATCGTTATCACGAATTTGGTTTCAAAGATATCTGTAAAAAAGTTTAGCCTTCATCAACCTGAACACAAATTTTGAGACGATAATAATACATACAAAGATAAGAAAAGCCCGGAATCACGTTAAATCTATTAGTAGAAGAAAAAAAAGAAGATCTAAATGAGTCATTTTCTAACTTCGCAACGGATCAAATGCTATCATTTATGATGCTTTTTTATTTCAATGTCTCTTTTTTCAATTTCATTTCGGCTGACGTTATACGTGTAAACAGCAATAGATGTTCGATAAATTAAAAGGAAACTATACCATATTTAATAGAATACTGCGATAAAATTAAGATCCCCGGAAAGATTTTTTTTAACTTCACTTGCAACAAAACATGAAAAGTCAAATATGTTCTTTTGCACTGTAATTTGCATTTCATCTTGGTATCTCATCCAATTGTACATGACAACTATCAGTTCGAGTAACAAACTGTTATTTGATTTCAAACTTAAACATGCTGTCTACATAATGTCATTATTAGTTCATATTTTCATTTTTGCTATTTGTTAGGTCTTGTAATGGATAAGAGGCCTAAGAGTGTAGTTTCCTCTGTATACAATTGGTTAAAAGGTGCTGAAAGAAGAGGAATGTATTACGACAAAGGCGAAACATCAGTCTGTTACCTTGGACGATATCAAGCTATTCCTGCTGACTACGACACGGCCGAGTACAGAATTCAGCAATTGTTGCCCCCAGGCTTGACCGGAAATGACGTAAGAGAAAAGATCGCAACATATACACTTACAAATGCAGCTCCTATTCATACATCTCTTTACGGTATGTGGGAAACAGCTCTCTCAACTGCTAGAACCTACGCTATTGAAAAATGTGGAATACCTGTTCTTCTTAATCCAGTTCGCAGGCAGCGAAATAGAGTATCACGAGATCATCCAGAGATGTACGTCATTTCCGGTGTAGTATCTTTAGATGATGCAGATAACAGTATTGGAAATAGTGTGGCTGTGCCCTACTTATTCTGGTTTGCCGGGTGCTGCATAAAAGGTGCCGATACTGCGTCATACGCGCTGTATGCTAGAAATGTACCCGACAGTGTTGTAATTTCAGCACCAGTTGCACAGCTAGAAATCCTACTTTCTGATATTTATAACACTACCACAAATAAAACAATCAAACTGTTCCCTGCATATGATGATATTTGTGGTAGTATTAAGAGTGACATTTCTGGCCAAATTAAATTATGACCATCTGATTCATTGTTTCATAACTAGGGTCATATATGGAAAAACGAATTGGGTGGTAAGCAAGAAAATGAAATAAAATTTGGTATTAGAAATAATGGATTAAGTTGGTCATGACAAAAGAGAGATCAGCAATACAGATGTTATCTTTTGTGATACCATTCTTTACTAATCCCTTAATGTAAATAAATCCAACTTAATTGATAAATACCACATCCGATGAAAATTGGAGGTTTCCAATGGATAGCTAGCACATGAATGAAAAATCTTAGATATTCTTTTAGATTTAAGAAAATAAGACTGTAGTAATATCATTTAAGTCCTTTGCTGGTATTTTTATGCTGCAAGATGAAACTTTTATATTTCATGTTATTTCATTAAAACACTTGAAAAAGTTACCCCAATTTTCGCTATTTTTAATATATTATTTGTTAACGTTATCTCAATTTTGACTGAATTCATATTGTCTATAAAGTAAATATGTAGTTAATATTCATTGTTGAAATATTGATTATAGTACTCTGCCTAGGTTTTATTTTTTAAATGGTGCTAAATTGATTTTACATCTGGGATTAAATTATGATATTAAGGCGAGGAATTGGTTTTTATACAAAAACACAATAGCGTGTTGAATTTGAAACAATGTTTTGATGGTTTGTCTTGATCTCAAAGTTCCACAGACGCATTAAAACAAGAGTATGCTGCGTCATTTGTTTGCTTTTATAACCTTTTATAAGCAATGAATGCAATGGTTCTACGACAACTTTCACACCCTTTAGGACGTATAAGGACAGGAAATAAAATAAGACCTTTATATTTGACAAACCAATAACACTGAGCGATGCAAGGTAATAGTTTAATCAGAGTGAAGATTCAGGGTAAACAAAGTACCTCACTTCTCAAAGAGTTCAAAGATCAGACTAGCTATGTTGAAACCATTCCACTTCTAGCCAAAAAGGTCTGGCTACTTTCTTTAGTATTTGGGGTACTTTTATGGCCATTATCTAAATGTTGTTAAAAGAACAGAATAGTAAGTCTATTGTAAATACATTTCAAAACAATTTCGTCAAATGTGCGGAACCTGACCTATTGAAGATATTGTTTAATACTGAACTTTGCTTTAAAAGACTATTTTCAAAACATCTTCACACAATTTGCCAATTTTTGGTTATTTCATTAAAAAAAATTGAGGGACACTCACTTCTTTGAGTGGTTTCCATATGTATTCGTATGAAAATGAAAAGATATGGGATAATTTCAGAGGGATGCTCCCCAACCGGGAGAAAAACATATGAATAGGTTCTAAGTGTCCTTTTTTAAATAGCTAAAACTCCTCTTTCAGCAAATTTCTTTTTCAGTTCAAAGACTCCTAGCACGAACATTAGTTGTGTTTATTTACATTTAGATATTAAATAACATTTTAATCATCTTACAATATCTCAAAATCATGAGTTTGTTAGTACAAATTAACAAAATACAGGGGAAAGTAGTCATACCTCTTAGTTCGAATGTATTCCATTTATTGTAAAGAAAAATTTTATTGTGATAATATTATTTTCAAGTAAATGTAAACCTACCAAGTACAGAAGAAGAAAAACACGCACACAATTAAAAACAAAGGTCATTTTGATACATTTGATGCATAGTTGAACACCAAACAAAAACATAATTTTGCCTCAAATTATTTGTTAGTTAATAACGTATTGCTTATAAATTCAACTTTGACAGTGTGTAGAATATCTCTATGTTAGAATGGTTTTAATGGTTTAAGGATATTATTGGCTGCGATAACAGATTTCTTTGCAGAAAAACCGGTGTTTAGCCATGATTTGTGCTCGGTTAATGTTGTGTCAACATAATATAATGTCACATTTTACATTGGTAATTTTGTATAATAATTTTTTATAATTAAGTCGGTAATTCTTGATTAAAATGTACAATGACAGACGTGCAATTGACGTATAATTTCTTGTTTTGATAAGATGGTACTTTTTTGTGTATACTTATAAATACATCAAGCGATTAAACACTTTAAGACGAAGGGAGATAACTCCACCTCATTAATTGAATTAGTAAAATTAAGTGAAGTCGAAATTGTTCAAACATCTTTCTCTCAGCAGATAATTATAACTTGTATATATAAACAACGTCTCCTGTCCAAGAGTTCGTTTTATATGTTGAACCGACCGTTCATCATGTCCTTCAGTTTAAAAGGTAACAAGCTAGATATTGATTAAAAGCACAAGGCGGCATGCTAGAGCTCATAATGAATAAAAAGTGTTTCTTTTCTATATTTGCATTGCAATGATCTTTCAATACAGCCGTATCAGCTTAATCGTGAAACATTTATCGATCATTCTTGGACATCATAATCATTTGTCCTTATAAATATTTTCATTAATCAATTCATTTCATTGTACGCACATGTTTAAACAGGTGAAACGCGCTAAGCAACCTGTCAGTAGTATCGCTAACTAAGCGGTAAATAATTTAACATAAGAGTATGTGCTAAGTTTGTTTTTCTTTTTATACGGACACTTTAATTCGGTTAATATGAGCGGAAACAGGGCGTCTTTTGGAAATCAAATTATGTTTAACATGTGTTAAACCGATTCAACCAAGAATTTTTTGCGTTTTCATCCTTCAATTTATTAACGAACGGAATGAACAAAGACCCTGCACGTTTTGTCCCATATGTTAATTATGTCACCACGAAGGGAAGCCGGGTGACTTATAGTTATTGTTATGTTTCTTTGCTATTCTTCTTCAGTTTTTTTTATATTTTTGTCAGCGCAAGTTTGAAGCAATGCTTGAACCGAATGCTATGGTTCTTTGCAGATAGTTGACAACCCATGTGTACCTTGGGTATTTAATTGTCAAACTGGCCGCCATTTCTATTTGTGCCGCCATAATACGCAATCGAATTGGAGATTCGTTATATAGGAATTTTCACGCAGAGTTGATTTGAGCTAATAAAATGATTGGTCGGAAAATGTAAAAAAGGGAGCGGTTTTCAAAATGGTCACCAAAATCTCAACATTGTCCGATTCAACGAAAATTGATGTCCGATTTCAAAAATATTGATGTGCAAGGGTAATTTAACGTGGCGAATGAGATTCAACCTTCATTTTCTAGAAGAAGAGTTGTCCATATTTAATTCGAGGTGACATTCGTTATTTCTTCAGTAGAATGTCTTGTTAAATTTTTTTTTGTTATTTTTTATTATTTTTAAGGCGAACTTAATACTAAAGGCTCTCAACTCATTTTGTGATAATTGTAAATACCATAGATTAGCTTTGTATATACTTTTTATGAAAATATAACTTAGCTTGTAAATTGTGATAATTGTTATACGGTTGTGTTATACTATGTGATAATATCATTCTAACTGTGTTGCTTAGATATATTGTAAAATCATCGTTTTTATTAAAAGCATTTAAATGTTTTTTTTTTTTTTCATATTGGTATGCATTTAACACATTACCTAAGATTTCATATTATTACCTTTCTATTTATGAAATATCGGTACACATTTTTATCAAATAAAATAATTACCCTTTTTAAGACTGACTCATAAAAGGCTCATAGATACGTGCAACAAATGTCATACGATGGTTCACGATAATCAATTTAAAACAACTCTGAACTAGAACTGCACATGTGAGAGGGGCTTTTTACCATTTCGAATAATTAAACGGGAATCCAATCTCCATAAGAAGAATTGCAACTTTGCTGCTGGGATCTAAGTTATATAAAAAAAATCAAAATACATGTACATTACCAAGTGAACAATTAAAACATTCGGTAAATCACAGAAATAGTAAAGCAAAAACGATCAATCGAAAAAGGGTCACACACTAGTACAAAAACTAATGGTGTTATCAAGTTTTGCGGAAGGGTTGGCATCCTAAATCCGAAAAATCAGGATATAAGTTCTAAATGTTCATTTTAAATGATGTCTTTTTATAACAAAAATATGAAATGCTGCCAAAAATACATAATCCAAATCATACAATATTTAAAAGCTTATTGCGTGTAAAGCGCTTTTCTGTAGCCTCGGTGGTGTAAGGTTGCACTAACAAATTAAAATTTGGGACAAAATTTTGCCATGGCAAATAAAATGTAAGGCAGGTTTTAGGCTTCCTTTTGTGTTTGTTTTAGCTCTGATGTCTATACATGTATATGTATTTCAAATATGCATGCCTCATAGATTTGCTGGATATGGGTAATTATTTTAAAAAATCAACAATTAATCTGTTTCCATAGCAACCAAACTGCTTATATTTCCCTTTAAAACACAAGGTTTTGGCTAATGCTCAGCAGATTTTGACATCTCAGTAAGGTAAGAAAGGAAATT
>JAULBM010322365.1:0-13457 GCA_032357055.1 Geukensia granosissima | reverse complement strand
AAATTTAGAGTTATTCAGTGAAAGGACATCATCTATATAGCGGAACGTGAAACCAAAAGATTGAGCCAACTTCTTCTTTTGAAATGGAATTTCTGCTATTCACGAGAGCGTGTTTCCAATAGAGCGATTTTTTTCAGAGAGCTGGTTGTTCATAGTAAATTATTTGCTTTTTTGTTTTAAACTATGTCTCATGTTCCGTCTTGTTCGTGTTCGTTCTGGAGTTGGCGTTTCTTTTCCTCTTTTGTTTGGCCTTTTGGTTTTTTCTCTTCCTCTTCATCATCTTATCGTTTTAGATTAAAGCCCTAGTATTACTTCTGTCTTACCAATACAAATAATGTGTTGAAGAATGCAGTTGATACGTATTTATGTGTTCACTCTTTAAAAACCTCACGATTAAATTAATCTCGTACCTCGTCTTCCATTTACATCACTTTTGTCTTTTTTGCCCCACCTACAACGGAAATACAAAATGATTTACTAAGTCGTGGATGTAAATGTAAATAAAGGGAAAATAGAAACAGAAGATATAAGCCAGATTAAGCATAATGATGGCCTTCTTAATTTAAATACTCATCTCAACACGTTCTTTATTTTCTGAATAAGCTTTTACAAACATCTAAAAGTATTACACCCAACCCTTTCGTGGTATTTAGAGAATAGGGAATATGAAATACATACGACTCATGTGGAAGACCATGATCTCGATTATCATATGTTTCTTTTCCACCAATCTCCCTTGGAGGACCCTTTTCATAAGTCACCATACTTTTTGGTGGTTCTTTTCCTTTACCAAATGCATCGGAGTATTTTCGAAGAGAAGATTTTCTTCCACTATTTTTATCATCTTTCTCTTTCTGTTTTTCTCTCTCGTAACTTTCTTTTTCTTCATGCTCTTTAGCTTTCTGTTCCATATCCCGTTTCCTGAAAAAGTGATAGACCAACATCTTATCTTAAGCACACTTTGTTTATATTTGAAAGCTTCTTTTGCTATGTTTGGATCTTAGACTTCCTATGTTTTTAATGCTGCTGATGAGAGGTTTCTCCTTAAAATGTACTAAAGCATACCGAAATTCTCCATATTTATTCAAAATTGGTAATTTTGTATTTTAAAAGAACGTTTCTAAAAAGTTACGGTGTAATGAGTCCAGCCAAGCAATACTGCAACAACACTTTCATGATGTTCAAAAGGAGAGTAAATTTTGGTTATTTTATTGATGAAAAGTCTGTTTTGTATATAAAAAGAAAACAAAAAACATACTCTTGACGTTTTTTTATGATTTCATCATATTTGTCTCCATATTTTGCTCTTCTTCTTGCTTCTCTTTCTTGTCGTCGTTTTTCTTTCTGTTTGAAATATTCTGCCTTTTCTTCTTCTGTCATTTTTGATAAGTCGACATCGTCAATTGTTGTTGCATCACTAAATCCAGAAGGTATTCGCTCCAACTCAGGACCTTAAGTAGCGAAATACAACAAAAATAAACACACACTGCTTTGAAACATTACAATATCATATTTCTATAGAAATAATAAATCACAATTTCTCCAAACATATGATATTCCAGTGACAAACGACATTGGAAAGAAATAAATAAAAACCCAAAATTGCTCACGCAACACTAAAAATAAAAAAAATCGATAAAGGGCAAAATCATCTCATATCAATAAAAATAAGAAAACAGAGGCAAATAACGTCAGACACTTTTATAAAGGTTTGAGATGAAAAAATTACTGCCTTGATCGTTTAAGGTTTAAAATAAGTTTCTCAACTTTTGATTATCTAAATCAGACATAACCCTGAAAAAAAATTAAATACATATATAAGATAAAATGTTTACCTGGCCATTCTTCACTGTCTTTTCCGCCAATACCACTGTCATTGTCGCTACCGTTTCCATGACTTTGTGGACCAAGTACATCTTCAACATTTATTCTTTCTTTAACAAAACTACAGAAAACAATGGTACATTTACTTAACGATTATGTAATAAACGTTTCTAATAATATAATCATTCGTTAACCACTTTTGAACAGTTTTTGAATTTAAACTTGCGGACAAGTTTTTGTTTAAAACAAATAGAAAAGGGACAAACAGTATGAAAGCGGTAAGGACAAAACAAACCAAAATACCCGAAAAAGGAGGCAAAACTTCATCTTTAAAAAAGGAATTTGAAGATATCAAAGGGGCAGACAGAAATCGTAAGACAGAATATGGAATATATGCCATAAAGACAAGACCCACATATTCCTCAACACTCTCTATCAGTAAGCAATATTAAAGAATATGACTAAAAAAACTACGTTAAAAGCTTGACAATAAAGAAAGTAATACTCACTGCTTCATAATAATAATTCTAATAATAATAATAATAGTTTAAGATCTTTTTGAACTTTGACCTCTGACTTTGACCATTTCTTAAAGAACTTTATCTGAACATCAAAGCTTTTTTCTATATCTCATTAACTTTGAGTAAATGTTGAAAATAGTGTCGAACAGTGGTTGCTAAACAATCTAGCTGGTAGCTTAGGGAAAAATATCGCTAACACTATTAAAATGCCATTGCCATGTTGTTCAAAGCTTCATTAATCCAAAAACGGTTGCTAAGGACTTTTGGTGGTTACTGGGGAACATGACAATTGACTTTGATCGTGATTTGTGCACGGCGTCATGCTGAACATTTTTGCAATTCAAAGTTTCTTTTTATCCTACTAATTTTGAGTAATTGTAAGAAATTATGACAAAAAATAGTTGCTTAGGAATTTTGCTGGTTACTAGAGCTAAAAATATTATTATTCTATTCAAATGTCATTCTTATGTTACTCTTTACCTTTCCTGTTCAAAAATATATGGTTGCTAAGGACTTTACTGTTGGTTGCTAGCGATCAAGACATGTGGCCTTGACCTCGTTTTATCCACCGAATCATGTTGTATAATTTTTGCAATTCAAAGTTTCTTTCCATCTTTTACTGTTTTGAGATATTTTCAATAAACCTTTATTTTGGACCCCAAAAAGTAGTAATGGACCCTAGGTTCATAATGCTTAGTCCAATAAGTTTGGTCTCATATACTAAATATATATTTCTATAACACACACATTCTTGCCATTAGTGTTGTCAGCCATCTATTATAGTTTCCAAGATATTCTAATAACAAATAAAAAGGTCCATATAACCCTTGACTGTTGACCTTGACATGTTTCAATGTATCATAGGAGTCCTAAGTTTTTTGATAAAAGTCCCAGTTATCTAGGACCTTCAGTTTTCGCGAAAATCTGGCTACCGAAAAGTGTTGAATTTCTGAACATTTTTCTCATTACCCTAATCTTACGGTTTTTGAGTTTGTGATAACAAAGTTTTTAGGTTTTGGGGAAATAACTCCGTAAAGAAAAAGTGTCGACTGGAAACCCTTTTACACACAACCGATATGCCATACCAAATATAAGAGTTTTTATTTTTAAATAGAAATAAGAAAGACAAAAAGATGGTAATCTAATAATAATAATAATCAGAAATGAAAACAACCGATTATTTAAAAAAATATAAAGAGATTTCACGATTGGTCTTCATTTTGATTCTTACCGATATTTTAGAACAGATCATCAGGGCGACCAACATCTTGGACTTGAATGCGTTATAAGACCACCTTTGTGTCATTTATGTAAAAACAGCCAACATTCCTAAGACATTGCGTTGCAAAGTTTCTTTCAAATAAGCGAAGTGAGAATAATTACGCAGGGTCTTAATATAAATCAATGTGGACTCTTCAGAGTCGACAATGTTCTAAATTTATAATCTCTCTTTTAACTGTTTTAGAGCAATAACTTTCACAACGAAAAAATCTTACATGCTAATTGCACCAAGTTTTGTCTTGAGAAGAACATATTTGGTGTAGCATTTTATCTTTTTTTTTCTTTATTTTTACCTTGACTTTTAATTTTAGTGAAATCAAAAATCATTAGGTGAATTGATATAACTTACCTGCCGTCGATTGATCCTACAATAAAAAATAGACATTTAATTTTGATATCACCGTTATTTCACAAAAAATAGAACGAAACTGTAATCTTATATAGGATTTAATGAATATTATGTCTAAGGGCTAAGAAAAGATACATGTAAGCATTTCAGATGCGAGTTTTATCTTAAACACTTAATATTAAAAATCTAGACACTGAAAATATCATTTTAAAAAATAAAAACAGAAAATAAGATAACCTGGATATCATACCACCTCATTTGACAAATACCAGTAATTTTGACACATTTCAACGATTTAATTTTTGAAACCCAACATTACTTTAGATATTCTTTGGACGATTACAATAGACTTATAAATCATGTCTCTAAGCAATTATGTTTGTGATTTACGTACGTCGAAAGTAGCATATATTTATATGCGATAAATAAAAAAAAAAAGAATCTCGGAATCCACGAACATCGTGGTTATAAGAAGTTAGGCAAAGCCACTTCGAAAGGAAGAGTACACTTTTTAACGGATGCAGACTGTCGTGAAATTCCAAATGTCTAAATCGGTGTCATGATATCTAAAATTTACTATTTCCAACTTCACCATGTCTACATTTTGCAATATATTATGGTACATGTATACCCTACAGTTTTTTTTTTCATTTCATGATGAAAACAATAGAACGGAAGGATAACATTCTGAAAACTATAAGTAACATTTATAAAGCATTTAAGTTATCTCGATAAACTTACAGAAGCGACTTGAGTGTACACTTATGGAGAAAAGGGAATAAAGGGACGACACATGATTTGGCAAGTGCAACTGGAAAGCTATCTAAGGTAACCATATTATTTGGTTCAATACTGCCGCTTAAGTTTTTCACTGGGAAAAGAGGATGAATTGTAACTAATTTGCACACATATAATTACCCCGTTTTGTTCGGACGGATTCTGTGTCACTCACATTATCACCAGCAGGTTCTTTTTCTCCATACCCAATAATGTTGCCATCAGCATCCCGTATACGTTTGCGCTTGATTTCGTATCTTGTCCCTCCTTCACTAACTTCACTTGCGTAACTGTAGTCACTGTCGTTATCCCTACCTCCTTCTTTAGAGGTTTCTCGCGTATTGCTCTCTTCAGTACTACTACCAAATTCACCTCTCTCTTGGCGACGCTTAAGTCGTCTTGCCTCGCCTTCTTCATCCTGGCTACTATGGAATGATTCGCTGTCACTGTACGTCCCATCTCCTTTTTTACGCCGACGTCGTACATGACGTGTACCACCTGCACTTACAACACTGCGGTAGCTGTATTCACTATCGCTATCATCATTCCTCTTTCCTGCTTTTAATTTTTTCTTCTGTTCTTTAGTTAGTTTCTCTTTAGCCTTTGAACCGTTCCCTCCGCCAGTCTTGCCTTTCTTTTTGCTTATCCTTAAACACGTTATAAATAATTTAGAAGCAAGGAAGAACATGGATTTTTATCGTTACCCTATTTTATGAGCAAACGTCCAATCAAGATTGAAATCTTCCCTCCTTAGAATTGTATGGTCGTAATCATGAATTGGTTGATCTTTATGGTATCAGAATATCTCATATCCCCGTTATTTAACAATAATTTGACCTCTTCTCGGATTGACGTTAAGCCGGATTAGAGTAATAGGATTTTACGGCGGGTGACGCTGGAGACAGCAGATGCTTACCCTTCCGGAAAACCAGATCTTACTCCTGTTTTGTAAAGGAGTTCGTGGAGGCCAAACCAATGTTATTTTTGTTTCCGTTTTATTTTTCAGTTTATATGGAGCTTGTCTTGTCTCTTTGGCTTATGCACTTTTATCTCTCGCTTGTGTATTCTACACTGGACTTGTATAATTTATAACTTATATTTACTAAATCAGTAGAGAGATTGAAAGAATTAATATTATTCAACATCTTATAGATGCATTATTATAAATTATTTTTCATGTCAAACCTGAGCACATGCAATTAATATTGGACTTTTTGAGACATTTTAAAAGGAAAGATTAGTTTTGTGGCACCCTGATATTTCATTCATCCTAATGCAACCAGTTCAAGACATATTTATGGATCGTTTTAATCAATTAAAAAATCTTTAGAATTCATTGAGTGTGGGATATTTTACCGCATTTAAAGAAATACTAATAACTTGCAGAGAATTTTTTCGTCAACATCATAAACAAGTGTTTTGCTGTTATCATTATGAAATGATATTCCTTTCGCCTATAAGGTTTCTATGTTAACTGAACAGTAAATTTATTTAGGTTTACTTTCATTTTATCAAAATCATTAAAAGTACTTAGTGACGGAAAATGTAGGACAACAATGAGGAAAAACAACTAATTAGCAGTATTATATTTACTTTTTGCCATAATTGTCTAGTACAGAAATTCATATGCATTTATATACGACACCTATAACAATATTTATAATTAATGACAATGAAGTTATGGGGTTATTTTCAATGAGACAACACTCCAACCACAAGAAAAACAGAAGGAATTTACAAATCTAGACCTCTTGATCGCCACAAATAAATAAAAATAGGAATACTTTCACATTTTGTATTTTGGTGTCTTTTTCACCTTTCATTTTGGTCTGAGCTCCTGTTCATTATTGATGGCCGTAATGGATCCTGTAGAAGTGTAATGTCGACTGTCATTTGATGGATGATTGTCTCATGGACAATCATGCCACATCTCCTTTTTTAATATTGTACACGTAAAATAATACTGCTTGCCTGAAAATTACGAAAATGTACATGTAATAAATTATTTAATACAAAAAGGAACTTATGAACATAATTTCTGTCGTGGGTTAAACTAGCTTAGTGAGATCCCAAAAACCAACCCCTAACGAGTGGTCAAAGGTAAAAATCAAAGAAAACAAAATCAGTAAACGATGACCTATAAGAATCTAACAGAAATTTATACTATCCCGATCAACTTAATTACAATAAATAACCTAAAGAAATAACATCGAAAAGAAGATACCTCTCTAATGAATGCTCGTGTGCCTCATCGTACTAAATGGTGAAAAAAAATATTGAGAAAATCTTTAAAAATATAATGAATTTGATGAAATTATCGAGTACACTGCTTTCTTTCATTATAGCAGGTATTATATTTTATCCGATCTTACCATGAGTGAAGTCGATTGAACTAATAAACATACGAATATCCAGGAACAACGTAAACATATAATTATTTGCTGTTTTTTTTTTTTTTTTATAAAATGTCAAAGTATGCATTGAGAAGCATATAAATGGATGAAGGCAAATTAAAAAAAAGATAGAACTATTATTTTCGCTTAACATAAAATCAAGGACAGCCAACAACATGCATGATGTAATAAAAAGGAGTTAATCATATTTTCCCTTGATTTAACATTTAAAGAAAACATCTGATTTTTTTAAAATAATATTAAAAAATTGTTAAAAAGTCTTTGTTAATTCGTCAAAGAGAAATATGTTAAGCTGATCGAATAGAGACTATTTGAAAGAAATAATATGGAATATATGCGGAAAAGACACAATCCACATCTTTTTTGTGTTGTGCACTGAATAATTTTTCGTTAAGCTGTTGACATACTTCACCAGATTTTCGTGGGGCAAGAAATAAGATGTTAAAAAATAGTGCCTTGCGTTTCTCTGTCTAATCATAAAGATTGTTGACAAAATAAAAAAGCAAGAATTGTAAATGCCTTTTCACTGCGTACAAAGCGCTTTTCTGGATTAATCTTCATCAAGATAGCTCGGGACCAAATATAAAAAACAAACAACAGGGAATTACTTGCATGTATAATGAAATTCAAGGTAGTACATAACATATCTGTTGATTTTACACTTTAAGAGAAAATCTGAAACTTTTTTAATTTCTATTAAAGGAAATAAAAAGTTTCTGGTTAGTTCGTCAAAGTTTACAGATATACGTTAAGCTGATCCTCCAAAATGTTGATAAATTATACAATTAAGTCATGTTAGGGTCGCCTCAATATACTGACATTCATACTTTTGACAACTCATTGTTCCGACGTGCACGGTTTGAGTACCAATACCGGAAACATTCATTACTCCATCAACTATTTTCAGCAGTAACTTGACTTCTAATTAAATCCCGCATTTTCTTGACAATTTGGGTGTTATGTAACTGACCAGCTTTCATAGAAAACTTGTTCTACACACTCCGAAAGATAATTCCTTTCTTAGATTGGGGAATAAAAAAAATATATCAATGTTAGGCTATATTCTTGGATCTATAAGGATTTAATCTTTCCACGTACATAAAATTCTATATAATGAAAGAAATAGCTTTGTTTCAGTAGCACCTTTGCTCCTGTGCACCATTGCAAGAAATAGAATAATCAGGCACTCCCGTGTAATGTCTCGAAAAAATTCCTGTGGTGTTTATGTTTAATGAAAGCAAAATATACAAGACCAACTCGTTTTTCAATTTTTAATGTAAAGTTTCATTTTCTTTGACAAAGAGATATAATAAAAAGGTCATTCGTGGTTGTTGGTTTGTCTGTTTTGTTTTTTGTTTGCAAAATATCAAATTATTCTGCTGACATATTTAACTTCAATTTCCTGCATTTATCTTGATATTGCCCTATTGTTTAACTTGTGCTTATCTTATGTTACATATAAATATTCTAGCTCAATATAAATTGATATACTATTACCTATCAATACACAACTGTTAGATAGGAATAATCTTTGTTCAAGAGATGAAGTGTGTCTATGTTTGTGGGGGTTGGATCGAACAGAATATTTCAAACCTGTCGCATGCGCCGGTCTCAGTTACGGAGTCATGGCCATTAAATTGTCTTTGTGCCGTTTTTCTATTTTACCTTCATTGTTTTATTTATTAACATTTAGATATGTTGCATGTACTTTAATATTAAATCTAATAGTCGGAGCGGTAAGATCCCATCAGTATTGAAGGCCTTCTGCAGACCTCTATCGGTAAGATCCCATCAGTATTGAAGACCTTGTGCAGATCTCTAGATTTAAACTTCTGATATTAGCTTGATTAGATGTGGCGCCATCTCCTTGACATTTACGCCATAACAATAGAATACATTCTTATTCAGAGAGCAAAATGTTCAAAGATCTGAAAATACTAGTGTTACAAAGATACCCATTATGTATTGCTAAGCTTATTTAAGTAACTGATAAGTCTTAATAGGCTGCGTTTTAATTTAAGAGCTTTTTACACACTGGATATTCTACAAGTAACCGTCAATCATGACCACGACCGAAAAATTGAGGAGTTCCCTTGTCTGCTGCGAACCTCTATCGATAAAATCCTGATATGGAGCACAAGACCTGGAGTACAGGACAGTTATACACTTAATATGCAGGGGATTCTAGAATATCACTTCACGCGAAGGAAAATTTAACACTGATAAACCAGTTATCTCTCATTTCGTAACACTGAATAAAAATCTGATAACCTCCCAGACATTGTTAACATTGCTAACATGTATAACCCTCAATATTTGATAACAATGTGATGACATTTCTTGTGCAACGATGAGGTGAAGTAAAGCGAAATATTATTTGGAATAAACACAACAAATCAAACAAGTTATACTTGGGAGAATTTGCAAGGACTTTGGATTCATTGTGAACAAATATTCGTGCATTGAAAAAGTGGGTGCTATAAACAGGATGTACTTACTTCCCCTTTTTCTTTCCTCCTGCTAAACGAATTCAAGAAAATTTGATTATTTATGTTAAGCAAATGTGATAATCTACTGTGGTGTTTATTCTGAACAAGTTGAGTTTCCAAAATGATGCGTTTCTTGCTTAACCTAAAGTAAGGTGTTGAGATTAAAACAGAGATGTTGACAATATGCAAATTGGCAATGTGGGAAGAAAAAAATAAGGTCATGTAACAAAATATAATAAAAAGAAATTAGTTATGTGCTTCATTGTATGGCATAACAGTCGCTGGAATTTCTATCAATAAATAAAACCATCAGGCACAAAATCGATTCTTAATAGAAATTTTAAAAGATATTGTACAATGTCATTTTCAAGTAAAATATAAACAAGCAGAAATAATTGGGGTAAAATTAACATTACCTTATTTGTTTAGATTATGTTTTCTGTATGATGTATAACGTATTGTTACAGATTCTGTGCCTTTTGAACCAATAAAGACAAAGTTATTTGAAGCAGTCGCCATAAAGGTTCCATTATACGTCGGTTGTGTAACATATAATAACTTAACATATCTCTACTCTTAAATAGGGAATACTTGTATTAGCATAGTAAACAATAAGGCCTAAAACTGGTTAAAAAAAATACAATTAAAATACATCTGCGGATTGCTTTTCGGGGAAAATTGAGGGAGCGAAATCATATTCCAGTAGCGTAATGTCCTGCTACATTCAATTCATTCTTGGTAGTCCGACTTAATTTAAACAGCACATCGGCGCCTATTACAATAAAATTTTCACTTAAAAATGCACGTAACTGTAGAAATACCTCATGAAAATAAAAAAAAACCAAAACGTTGGCAATATGAAAAAGTATGCATTAACTATGTTTTAGCACCAATTTTAATTTGTTAACATTTGTTCAAAATCAAACCTCACGATTTCTCGGTCAAATAAAAACACTTATATGAATATATATAATTTATTTTTAATAGTAACCATTTGTCTGCAAATTTCGCCAAGAAATAACCAGATAAAACAATATATACAGGCAAAGATACATAAAACTGTAAAAGAATATAAAACAACAAATAACTGTAGAAGCTATTACAGAGTCAAAGTGCAGAAAAAAACAAGTGCGCCTAGTTTGTCTTTGAGATGACATACAGATTTTCTTCGCTATTTCTCTACTTTATTTATCAAGATTTTTCTTGCACATCAAAACCAAAGGTAATATTTTTTTTGTTAAATTAAAAATTGGTACTAAGTATCAAAGGCTATTTAGAAACATCAAATAACAAACAAAAAAGATTTCAAGTATTTCAAATCACAAGACAGAAAACAGTGTCTGTCAAATACTTGCTATATCTTTTTATAAAACTAAACATTTTCGTCTTAAGCAAATCAAATAATCTGATACGATCAAAGTATCTAAAATATTTACATATATTAAATGCAAAGTGGTATGCCTTGTATGAATAAATATTTGCAAACAAAAAAAAAGCCAATCAAATATAAAAATATACCACTGTTCTGTTTCAAAAATACAATGATTATTTAAAAATATTAGCCACAAAATCAAAGCTCTACATCTATGGCACATCACATAACAAATAATCAATACAAGTATTTTGGCACATATTTCACTTTCTAAAATCAAAAGCAACTGTTTCTGTATAAATATAATTTGATTGCGTAGTTACACATTAAATACTCAAGCAACTCAAATACGGCAGCTAAATTGGAAATGTAACAAGGTTTTTGTAAAAAACTAATTTTTTAATAGTCAGCATCTTAATTTTTCTTGGGGTTGCCAACCAGAAAATGTTCAAAGATTTGAAGATTTATTATGTGAATTAGAGATTAAAAAATCTGGAGATCACTATTAAAGAAAATGCTAAGAACGTTTAATTCAATTAGTTTCCTGAACATCATAATTAGATATTTACTTTCTGCTAGATGATAGTAATTTTAAAGCACATTTCAACAAAGACTTGATATAAGAATAAATGAATTGGAATTCTACAACGCAGTTCCATGATATGTTGGTTTCCATTTTGTTTCTTTGTCTTATATAATGCAAAAAAAAGCATTGTAAACCATTTTCCCAAAATAATATCAAGTATATTTTTTCGCACATCCAGGTAGGCTTTCAATATCTATTCATTTGATACCAGGGGGTGATCCATTTCTAACTATTGGAGAATCTTCCAACAGACTTGGTAATCTGAAATAGGAATGTCAGCAGAATAAACTATAAACACACGAAACCTCATTAACAAAAAATTAAATGAAATCTCGAATGCTAGTTTTTTGTTCTAATAAATACGGTGTGGGTGATATTCTCAAACTGCTGGACTTTCTGATTAACAACAATTTTATAGAATTTGGTTGGCGAGTTTTTCAACAGACCATTGGCATTCCAATGGGCACAAATTGTGCGCCCCTACTATAGTACACCAAACGAAATTTTCCACAACTTAAGTCAAAATATATCAAAGTTCAGCTATGAAGTATGTCATGTATTATATCGTTGGAATTCTAATTTTTTGCAGCAACTTATCCTGGAGTTAAAATTTTACCTTTCCTCATGTCCCCACTATGTTAAATTATTGACATTGAAAAAAGTTGTCTCAAAATGGCATGTTTTCAAAGATCAATATCCCGCTTCAGTGTTAAAACAAGAATATAATTCAACTTTATTCCTAAAATTTCATCTTTTATCTGTTATAAAACCACAAAAAATAAAATTTTCATCATGTGTTATTACCCGAGACTATCAGTTGATTGCACCATCAAAACGAAGCAAAATTTACAAAGTTGAAAACATTTACATTACACCCTATGGGGAAATTTTTTATTTCAAGTTAAAATGAATTTTTAGCCACAGCTTCAGCTGCGGCAAAAAAAAAAGAATTCCAACGATATATAATACGATATATTTCACCGTAAAACTTTTGATACAGGTTCACTTTTGTTGTGGCAAAATTCGTTTGGTGTACATTAGCTCAGCACATTGTAAGAGCACTAATACTACAATTTCTTTTCTTATGACTAGTGTTCTTACCACCATAAAAATACTATATAAATCCTATGAATATAATGATATTAATTTTTATGAGTGTGAAAAATTCTATTGATGAACTGCATGCCTTTGATTAAAGATTTGAAACTGTTGACACTTACAATTTTCCACCCATTATACTACCACTTAAGGTATCCGGACCATAATAAAATTGGTGGTCAATTTAACAAAAAAAATCTTATCAATTTAGAGTAAATATTGGTTTCAATCATTGATTCTGACACATATAAAGTTTTAAAGTAAAAACTATACATAAACCTGTTTTATTTATCATACAATGTACTAAAATAATAGTATTTTCCTAGGTTTCCCGATCTTTTCTGATATTATAGTTTTAGATTCTCCTAGATAATCCGGGTATTTTTATAATCACGTGGGCAATTACAATGTATGGTCCGAATACCTTAATCCATCTATTATACTACCACTTAATCCACCCATTATACTACCACTTATTGAACAATAAATTTTCTTGTCTTTTTGAGTAGACATTACATTAAACAGATCAAAAATATTTTTGCTATTACAGTGATCGAGCTTTCTTCCTTTCGCATTTAAAACTGGACTTCACGTTCACTAAAATTTTCCCTAGAAAACTTGCTTAGCATATACTTAAGTAGGACAGCTGCAGTTGTTTTTTTTCTTAATTTAAATGTTTCATAAATCTGGCAAAGAGGCAATTTCTCATTTCTTATTGTAAATTTTCTTTTCCATTCCTTTTCCGT
>JAULBM010322354.1:0-23555 GCA_032357055.1 Geukensia granosissima | reverse complement strand
TATGCTCTCGTCCTGAATATGCATGAAATATTTGCCACTGGACGTTAAGCACCATTCAATCAATCAATCAATCAATCGATATTAGTTGTTTCTTCAGAATATTGTCATTGATTCGTAGTTTGACTTCTTCCTTAGATAACTGTTTTTAAAGAACACTTTCAAATTCATATTTCATGTATTTATATTTTGCAGATTATTCAAAATTTCGAAGTTTCTCTGCCGTCGGAGATTAAAAACATTGAATGGCATAGAAGAGTTTTTGCTTTCCCAGTTCACAAAGTAAACATGTGCCTTAAAAGAAGAAGAATATGAAACATGTGATGTCTAGAGAGATCTGTTTTAGCTGACATTTTAGAAACTGTGATCATTCATTTCGATTTAACCAATATATATTCAACTATGAGGATGACGGAAACGTTCCAGAAACAAAACAAAGACGAAGTGAAATCCATCGAAATACTCCCACTTAATAAATAATTACTTATAATTATATACCATTATAGAAAAAAGTAGTGCTAATTAACCTGACGGAAAACAGTACATTGCTATACCACTATTAATTTATATTGAACAGTCTCAGTCTTTAACATTCTATAAATGATAACACAAAGGAAAATGGCAGCTATCTGGTGCTTTCTATAATCTCTAACTTATAAATTTTATTTATTTGGTAAAATATGGACAGCCTGTTAACGATTTTCATTTGTGTCAGAAAAATCTAATTTAAAGGACAAGGGTCGTAATGCACATTTTTGGCCCAAGTATTTGGCTAAATATGAAAATTTGCTAATATCTATTATTTTATATCGTTTGTATTGAATAATGTCTATAAAAAGAAATCCGACAGTATGTTTAGTTTAATTGGTTCCCAACGGTTATATGGGAAAATATATATTGCTTCAAATATGAAAATACTAAGAAATTATTTAGTAACATACAATATTTGACACATATATTTGTCGATTTTAAATAGATTGAACAAAAACACTACAACCAAACGTTGCACAATTAAAAATCTATCATGTACAAATATTAAAACTTTCACAGAAAATATTATATCTGGTTGAAATTTTCAAAGTTTCCCTGTCACATTGTCATATTGATATTATTGACATGCGGTTATTAAACAGTATTTTGAAAACAACTTATAATTGTGTCACGCTTAACGTACCTACTCCTATGTTATTGATAAAAATCTCTTGTAAAAATAAGAGTTTGTTTTGTTTTTTTTTTGTTACATTTATTGTTATCTTGTTATTGTTGTTAAGTGTAGTTTTTGTTATTTTTAATTTTAACTGCATGCATATGGCTACATGCTTTACAAATCTCGTTATTTCGCTGTTTAGCATTTGTCGAACAATTAAATTAACTACAAAAGTTAATATATTATATATGACTTTCCCCACATCATCAAGAATTGAACGGAAAATACCCAAGTTTAGATTAATTTGGGATTGAAATGCTATAGTTGTGTGAAACTGCTGTATGTTTCGCCAACAAGGGAATCAATTGTTGGCAAAAAGCAATAATATTATAATAATTCATGAACAAATGATAATGATAATTATTCATCAAAGGATTATTAACAAATTTCACTGGATTGGGCTCACGAGGGTTAAAAAGGCAAATACCATGATAAAAAGTGAAATTCCTTTACAAATACACGGTAATAATTTAAAAAGGGACAAATTCATTACCGACGGCAAAAAATCAAAGAATAGGAGAAAACTACAATGGCTTTCAGCCAAACAGAAGACAGCGTTCTTATATATTTAATCGTTTAAAAGTGAATGCATTTGGACGGAGGAGTTAACTTCATTGTTTTTGAAAATTTGCCGACTTATTTTTGCGACGGTCAAATTACCGATCAACGTTTTCGACTGTCAACATTCAAATAACTGTACCCGGTGTTATAAGATATTTTTATTGTAACTATTTATATTGATGAAGAATAAAGTTTGTTATATTTTTATATAATATAATGTTACATGTAAAAACAGAAAAAAATTGTTGTTATTCAATATAATCTTTGTACTTGAGCGAGCCAAAACACTGGTACAAAAGCATATTATAACAAGAAACCAAGTAAAACTTCATTTCGAAATTCAACAAACAATTGGAACATTAAATCTAAAGAAAAGAAAAAATAGCACAACAAATCAAGATTATCACTCAAATTATATTCCCTGTTGCAGAATTTGTTTAATACTCAACCTGGTTTCCATTTAAAAAATAATTATGTTTTTCTAGATGAAGAAAACAACGAACTTTTGAAAGTTTGTTTTATTGTCAAACAACCACAAAAAATTTGTGGTCGTATTATGTATGGTCATGTCGTCGGCGTCGGCAACGGCGTCTGTGTCGTTGTCCGCGTCGGCGTCCATAAAAGTTAGGTTGCCGTTCAATAACGTTTCCTATATTTTTTGTGTCCATTTGAAATTTTAACATGCACAGATTCCCAATATAAAATACAGGATGGGATTGGTTATAGATGATCTAGCTTCGTTCGTTTTTAAGGCCGGTCCAAAAGGGGAATTTTTCATTTTTAAATGTAAGGTTTTTTTTGTCCAATTTTAATTTTTTTCTTTGTATTCCCCATGAAAAAGCCAACATTTCTAGCCAAAATCGTCAAGACCTATCTCTTACTTTATTGAAATATAGGGGTACTAAAAGGCCACGCACAAATTTTTAAACTTTTTTGTTTCTTATCCGATTTTCATTGGGGTTTTTATGGCAAAGGATTTCTATTGAAAGATGAAACAAAATTACTGCAAACATTTTGGTTACTTTTGTATAAAAGTGATCAAAGGGTTAAAAATTTAACTTTGCAAGAGATGAGAAATTTTTATTTTTCATCCGATTTTGATGGGGGGTTTTCCAAATAAATCCTCATGAAAAAAGTTACTTCAAGCATTTTTTGTAGATTTACTGATTTTTGTATTAAAGGGGTCAAAGGGAAAAAAATTCAATTTTGCAGGAGATGAGAAATATTTTTATTTCATCAGATTTTTATGTTTTTTTGCAATTGATTCCTCTCAGTGGGAGCTTTCACCGGTAGGTCAACTGATTTTCTCTTACCGTTTTCAAGCTAAAAGGGATCAAAATGGAGGGATTCAATTTTGTATAATATGTGAAAATATTAAAATTTGATTTTTCATCCGATTTTGATGGGGCTATTTCCAAGTGATTCCTCATGGAAAATGCAACAAAAGTTACTCTAAGCATTTTTTTGTAGCATTAACTGATTTAAAACGAAGCTGGTTTGATTTTTTTTTCAAATTAATTTAATGGAAAATGCAATAAAAGATTCTTTGAGTTTAAATTTTTAAAAGATATCATGACCTTTCTCTTACTGTTATTGAGTAATAGGCGATCTAAAAATGGCCCTAATTTTTGAAATTTTTTATTTTCATCCGATTTTGATGGGTTTTTGCAAATGGTTTCTTATGATAAATGCAATTAAAATTTTTTCCAAGGCTTTTTATTTTAATGTTTAACAGTCTCGATTGTAGAAACCACAATAATAAATAGCTAACAATGTAATAAACTCTATTACATACCATGTACATGTATGTTATACTTTATTAAATGTGCTTACATACTAAGTATGTTTACACTGTTATTTATGACAATAATTATTAATAAAGAATCAAATTAAATATGCAGTTTGATTAAAACTACTACAGTTAGGAAATACACAGATGCAAAATGTAATCATGAATTGAAGTCAGCCAACACCATTAAATGAAGAAAATACACATACAGCGCACAAAAAATCACACACTATGACCGACAACCCGAATCACAAGTAAAATAAAAAGTCATGATAAAAACTAGCACAGATTTAAGAATGAAAGCAGTCCGAAATGAACATTTGATTTGGAGTGGAATGCTTGGATAAATAAAAAAAATCCTGTCCTTAAAAAATGACGAAACATTTAGGAAAATGTTTTTGTAAAATTAACATAACGAAAGATATTTTCTCACCTGTTTTGCGAGCAAGACAAAAATCTGGGTTTTGTGTCAAATATAATTTTATTACTTCGCAATTCATACATTACCCACTATAATTATGGATGCATCAGCTTCAATTTTATGCATAAAGTAGTATATGTCATCGTCAATACACAACGTCAAAGCGAAGCAAACTTTACAAAGTAGAGACATATTAATATTCATTAGTTCTGAACCTTTCAATTATTTAATATTTTTTCAGAAGCAAAGTTTAAGTTGACTCAACAGACTGAAACAATATACTATTTGATTTCCATTTCTTTTTATACATTCTGACTGCTTATGATTATACAGATATAGTGAATTAATGTCAATGTTCTTGTAACATTTCAACCTTTATAGACATTCTACCAAATTTGGCATTTCATTCTTCAGTTTACATACATATATGTAATAAGAATAATAATGCAACATATACTAAGTATTACTAAGTTTCAATGAAATAATATTCCAAATAAACGTGTCTCTGTTTTAAGGTCAAGTTTCATACCACTTTGTTGTTGCAGTTTTTGTGCAAACTGGACCCACAATGTAACAACCATTGGACATTAAAAATGAATTAAATTTCTTTTGTTTTAAAACAAAAAGAGCATGTTATTTAACATTTATTTAACATTTTATTTGAGTAAAGAAACCTGAACTAGAGATCACTAGGAAAATAACTTGGAATCGCACTGCAATTTTAAAATACAAGGCATGAAATATTTACTTTCAAAAACGATAAATATATTGATAACTTTACAGAAAAGATAGAAAAGGTCAAAAGATTACTGTTTGATTGGTCTTTTAGAAATTCATCATTGATTGGAAGGGATACGTGGACTGAGATAACCACCCGCCGGCGCATCCCCCCCCCATCTCTATGGAACCAACTTTTTGTCGCCAAAAGTATCCCTTTGATGAAAAATCATGTTAACATAAAAAATTTTGGAAAGCATTTGTGATTTGGGGTTCTTTTTATAGCACTAAAATATATTTTTGACGATTTTAGATTTTAGCTATTGTTCATATTAAAACACAGATATAAATATGTTTCTGTACATTAAAATAGACATGTAGGGTATCATTGAAAAGGTCTATGTATTACCTTTCAAATACATGTCTAGTTATGTTGATTTTTGCTACGACCACAAAGTGGTGGCTAAAATAGTAGCCCTACCCAAAAGCTATTTGACAAAAAAAAATTTTGGTTTGTCAACTATCATATATTGCTTAAGTGATTTTATATCAAGATTTTTTATGTTTCTTTATACATTTGATTACCTTGTTGTGTTTTATTGTCGTAATATTGCTTATTTTCCCCTTTCTGGTGTTCAAATGTCAAAAAATTCCCAATTTGGAATATTGCAGAATTTTCACATTTTTCTCTTTTTTTAAAAAAATGCTCGACACTTGAGTTATTATTTTGCTATAAATTGATATTATTTAAGTAAATGTATATATAAGGCATCAAATGAGCCTAATATTTCATTCATAAAAATATTTTGATTGGCAATTTTCGCGAAATTATTACCCCTTCCCCTTATTTAACAATAGTTACAAATTTTAAAGAACCAACACATATGTGAAAAAGATACAATAAAATTTGCTTTAAATGATGTAAATGACATTTTAATTAAAAAAACAAAGCAAAATTTATCATTTTAACACCATTTTTGTCCACATTATGACCTTAAACTTTAAAAATGGGTGATTAACCTATTTAAGATTTCTGTTAAATTTCTGTTATATCAGTCTCACTAAGATATTTTAAATATGCTTAAAATGTGAGTTCTGTTGTGGCTATAAACTGCAATCATTTAAGTTAAAGTATATATAAGGCAAAATTGTATTCATAACATGATTTTATATGTAATTTTTGCGAAAATATTACCCCCTATCCCTATTTTTTAAAATTCAGTTGCCAAAAAAGGCCATGTGTGAACAATAAAGAATAAATTTGGTTTTGAATCATGTAAATAACTTTCCAATTACAATACAGAGCATAATTGATCATGTTAATACCATTTTTCAGATTTCCGCAAAATTACCCTTAAAACAGTTTTTAATAAGATAAATGTTTTTTTTCTGGTAAAAATATTATTTTTTATCACAAATATAAGGTTTATATATATTTTCAGATCAAAATAATTGAATTAAACTGTTTTGTAATGCTGTACCCTTTTTTCCAAATATATGAGCTAAAAGTCGATGAAAAGTAGTAGTTGAAGCAGATTTTATGGCATTCAAAGGTCAATGAACACAAAAGCTTATTGTTAACAACTATTGTAATCCGTATTTATAATATTTATACGTATTTCATGTGTTTATTGGCTAAATTCAAATGGTTTGTGCTGTAAAATATAATCATTGGAGCTTTGCACTATGTTAACTTTTCGTTTTCAGGTTGCATGTTCATTTTTGTGGCAACAAGAGTGTACTTAGATGATAAGAAATATGCAAAAATAGAGATTTTAACAGCCTTGTGCCTCTTCAGTTCAACAATGATAAAAATAATAGTGTTTGCACAAAAGACATGGGAAAAGAAACCAAGGAATGAAACCCTCCCCTTTTAAAATATGTTTAAAAATAAATAATTTACACTTTATTGAAAAATTTTTAGCTTTCAGTGCTATAAAATGCACGAAATTTTATGGTATTCATGCATTAACAACATTTTAACTTTCCTTTTATAACACCATCTATGTTTATTTTAGTCGGGTTAAGGTGGTAGGAATTAACAAATAGTGGTTTTAAAATTTCAGCTTTCCCCTTTTTCTTTATTTCTACTATTACAAACTTAACTGTTGTGACGCTAAAAGTTCATTTAATGGATAATACCATTTATTACATAATGATTTTTAATCACTATTTCATTGGTCTAAACACCCTCTTTTGGAAATTAATCATTTCTCGAATAGACTCGCTGCTACTTTCGCTTTTGTCTGATTAAAACCGATATTGACTCCCTTTCACTTTCAAAATATATTTTAAGAAACTCTATTGAGTAGCGTATGGACACGAGTATAAAATATTGCAATTGATCAATCAGCTAGGCGGCATTTAAAAAACCCTCCAAAATGTTGGAGGAAAGCAAATAAGGTTCACAATTTTTGCAAAGCTGTAAATATGGAGTAAATAATGTACATGAGAAAACTTGGTTTGATAGTATATTGGATATTTTATCTGTTGATTGTAATACTTCGTTTCCTTGTTGGTTTTAGATTAAAAAAAATTTGAAAATATGTCGATATGAAGGAATAAGATAACGTTTCTTAGACAAAAATTATGCAAAAGTACGGATAAATGTTCATGATAACAATTTTAGCAGCAACTAATTGTCAATGTCTCCGTGGTAACAACAGGCATATGGTTTAATATGTTCATGAAACAATTTAAAAAATACTTCTTTTTTTACATATTCTGATAAGAATTTACACTATAATTATGTAATAAAACAATTGTAGTCTTGTGTAGAAGTCGATATGAGGTTTTATAGACCAAGAAAGAAAATATCGACTGCGGCCTTAGTCGATATTGCTTTCTTCGGTCCATTGAACCTCATACCGACTTCTACACAAGACTATAACTGTAAAGTATTATATATCAAACATTTTAAGACGACCATAAATTTAATATCAACACATTTTTTTCATATAAATACTACTAATACCAAAAGAAACGTAAAATAAGTGTAGACAAAGCGTAGAAGTAAACGGAAATATACCAAAAAATTAGATATACTTATATAGACTGTAGTATTAAATTGATAAACAGTTTTATGTTTCATATAAAATATCGTCAAATAAACGAAATGATATGGTCACAAAAAAATCTGTACAGGTTACATCCCCAAAATGGATGAAAAAGGTGAAATTTGAAATTTAAAACTTCTATTTTTTAATTCTAATCACATAAAACTAGCTAAAATATACGTTTAGATGATTTTAATGGTAAGTAAATATTAATTTTGACTATTAAACATAAATTGATTTTGAATGTATTGCACCAAAAAGCTACAAACGAAAAAATTGGGGGTAAATTATTCATTATTATTGAAAATCTGTAAAAAGGGGGACTAATTTCATCAGTTTTCTTTGGATTTGATTTATGCAAATAACATTTTCTTTTAACTGCAAAACTGGCAAGACATCAGGCTTTTGACAAATATCTTATTTGTGGAATTTTCACAATGTTAACATACTTTTAATTGCCCTCAAAGCAGAAATTGGAACCAAAGATAAAGAAAAAGTTGCAACAGTATCAAGCTGCATTGATTATTTTCTAATACACAAACCCCTCTAATGTATCAAAAACACTTAAATAACTTAAAATAGATATTAATACATATATAAAAAGTTGTTTAAATGCGTTTTTGTGGTATTCTTTGACCTTCGTGTGTCCTAAAATCATGCTCCATTACTGCATTTTATCGAAAATACATTTCTCCATGAGAAGATTATCCTGGGTAATAAAAATCAGAATAAATATAATTCATTTGAATATTTTGACTTGAATAAATATCTACTAATATTTTATTTGTTATTAAGAATATTATTTTACCAGCAGAAACCTCTAAATCTCAATGAAAGTGTTTTACGGAAATTTAAAAGAAATCTGAAATCTGCTTATCACCCATTTTTCACACTTTTAGGTCAAAATTAAGTTAAAATGGTGTAAACATGATATATTATGCTTTGTGATATAATCAAGAAGTAACTTACATTATTCAAAACAATTTTTTTTGTTTCATTTGCACACATGGTTTTTACTTTGGAAACACAATTGAAAAAAAATTAGGGGTAGGGGTGCCATTTTCGCAAAAATTACCTTCTAAATTAACCATATGAATAAAACATTGGGCCCATTCGATGCCTTATATATGCTTATATATGGTGTAAACATGATATATTATGCTTTGTGATATAATTAAGAAGTAATTTACATTATTCAAAACAATTTTTTGTTTCATTTGCACACATGGTTTTTACTTTGGAAACAAAATTGAAAAAAATAGGGGTAGGGGTGCCATTGTCGCAAAAATTACCTTCTAAAATAACCATATGAATAAAACATTGGGCCCATTCGATGCCTTATATAAGCTTATACTTAATTCATATCATTTTGTAGGCATATAATGACTCAAATGTCGAGCGTATTTAAAATATCTTAGTGAGACTGATATTACGGAAATTTAGCAGAAATTTAAAATAGGTTATTCACCCATTTTTCACAGATTAAGGTCATTATTTGGACAAAAACGGTGTTAACATGATACATTATGCTTTGTTTTATAATAAAAAAGTAATTTACATTATTTAAAGAAAAAATTATTGTTTCTTTTTCACACATGGGTTGTTGCTTCGAAATTTATTTCAAATAAAATAGGGGTAGGGGTAATATTTTCGCGAAAATTGCCAATCAAAATAACTTTATGAATGAAATATTGGGCTCATTCGATGCCTTACATATCATTTACTTTAATAATAATAATATCAGTTTATAGCCATATAATAACTCAAATGTCTAGCGTATTGAAAATAGAGAGAAAAATGGGAAATTCTGCAATTTTCTAAATTGGGTTTTTTGACATTTGAACATTATAACGGGCAAAAGAAACAATATTAGGGCAAAAAAACACAACAAAGTAATCAAATGTATTAAGAAACATAACAAAATCTGCATGTAAAGTCACAAAGACAAATATATGCGAGTTGACAGACAAAAAATTGAATTCTTGTCAAATATCTGTTTGGGTATGGCTACTATTTTTGCCACCATTTTATATTCGTAGCTAAAAACAATATAACTGGACATGTATTGGAAAGGAACAAAATATCCCTTTCTATTTATACGTAACATATATACTTTTTGTTTCGGAGACTTATCTAAAATGAAAAATGGTTAAAAACTAAATTGGCAAAAATATCCGACGGGGCTATTAAAAGACACCCAAATCACAAATGCGTTCCAAAATTTTTAATGTTAACATGTTTTTTTTTAATAATATGTTTTGGGGGACGAAAAAATATGCTCCCATGGAGATGGGGGGGGGGGGTACATGGTAAGCTATCCTAGCCCACGGACTAACATAAGCAGTGCCTTAGAATTTAAAAGAATGCAGCAAATTTCTGTCAACATTATTTGCTAATTTCAAGTCTGACAAGTCGAAAGCATTTAACAAAAAAAAAATTAAATCAATCAATCAAATTCACAGCATGTTCATATTTAAAGTATCGACCTTGTCCCCAACAAAAATAATAAAGAAGTCTTACAACGTCTTTTTTTCTATAATGATTCTCTTACATTTATCAATTTTCTGCTATTAAGACGACTGTCAATTATAGGAAACTGAATAAAACAGTTATCATTCTGAAATAAGGTTATGAACTTCCCTTATTTACTTGTAATTCCACCTAAATTATTGACACAGTGGGGTCATCAGAAGGTGATTTATAGTTTGTAAAAAACGCACTTTTATTTACTTGTCAAAACCAAATGTTGGTTGGCACGGTCTAAATTTGTCGTTCAACGTAAAAGTAAATTTATGCATAAAATAACAGGTTAATTAAACGTGGTAATAATGCCACAAAGCTGGCCTCACTCATCGTAAGGTTTACAAACGGTCATGATCTCTTGTCCTTGACTTTATAAAAAATATAAAAAATAAATAACACAGTTCCACTGACATAGACAAAAAGGTTTTACAATTTTCTATTGTCGATTTAGACGAGACTCTTTTGTTAAATTATATGACAGTTTTCGTCTTCTACTGACGGAATTATCTTTTTGTACCAAAAATTAAATTACCACGATGCCAAGTTCAATGACGTTTGTATTGTCTTTACTTCTATTCATTCTGTCTATTTAAAATCCTTTTCATTCGGACTCAAAATACATTCCCACTAAATCCAAGTTACCGTACCAAATGAGCTCAATATTTGATCTTATTAGTTAATAAGCCATTTGTGTTTTCCTCTAATGAATTTTCGGTATAATTTATTCGACACTGCACTCCATACCAAAACGAAACTTAAAAGTAAAAACGTTGTTTAATTACAGGAACATGTTACAACCTTGATTTGTTGAATGCGTGTAATAAACAATTATTGCTTAAACCCAATGTTGTTTTTGCCTACCTCTACCTCCAGATAGTCATGCCAACAAATCATTAGAATTCTGAAGAGCTTGGTTTTTCTTAAAATCCGTGTTGCTTCCGTTTTTCCTTTGGACGTCAATAGGTTTCAATATGGTTCCCATCTAAAAAGGAAATGGGAAATGCAGTTCAGAGACGTGGGAAAATCAGAAACAAAACAACACAAATCACAAAAACTTATCATTTATCCATGACGGTTATGTATTGTGGGAAGTGCTCTTTGCCAGACAGAGGCAAAAATTGACCATGACATCCATAAATAATTTCTATCTAAGACCAATCGAGAAAACTTTTCATAATAGACACAAGTTCATCATTTCGACATTGTTGCTCATAATATGACTCAGCATATTGAGAATTTATTTTGAAACGGTCTATCAGAAATGGGGGATGTTCGTTCTTTTTGCTTTGATGACCAATAGCTACCAAGAGGGAAAAATGTCTGAACAGCTCAACAAGAAGCAAGCATGCTCACTGTGGACATGTTTGGTGTCAAGATACAAAACGAACCAGAATTATATAAAGGGCCTCCAATAAAGGATAAAATTTTGTAAGGTTTAAGTTATTTTATAAATGCGTTACCAGAAGATATTTTCCTTTAAATAAGAAATTCTCAGTCAAATCAAACTACAGTCGACCCTCTTTATAACAGCATTCTTTACAACAGAATCCCTCTTTTTTCATAATATTTGGATTGATAATAACAGAAAATTCAGTTTAAAGTCGCAATTGTCAGTGAACAAATGTGGTTGTTATAAAGAGGGCCCACTGTATCAGCAGTACGAAAAAAGAACCTTATTAAAAAATACGAAGATGCTTCCTGTACAAAAAATTTAAGGTCCATTTTATACAGTTGTTTTAAAAGAAATATTTTTTGAATATCGGCCTATTAGAAAAGAGACAACAATTAAGCGATTGAGACGAATAACATCAGTTTGAGTTTTATGTTGGTCATTTGATAATAGAGGATTGTAATCCCCTCGTTGCAGTTAGAGTGTATACAAACCAAATATGCAAATGTGGTAAATAATTCTTGTAAGTTTAAACAAAAACAAATGTTTCTAAAATCTGAATAAACTTATCCATAAGGGATATCGTCACAGTATTATTGTTAAGTCCTAAAATAAGGTTTTTACTAACTAACATTGACTTTTCTTGTAAACTGCTGATTACTGAACTAAACAGGTTTTATTTTCTATATAAAAAAATTCCTACTTCTGTCTGTTTATTTTTACATTAGCATTTGGAAACTCCCATGTTTTCTTTTGACTTATAATGGCGTTTTACACTAAATCCAGTTGTACCAGTTTATTAATGATAACTGTTTCCTTACCAGATGCTTTTAGGTGATAACTAGCAGACAGTTATTTGCGTCTAGTATTCATTTTGTATCCTGCACTTCTTGTTATATTCCAATCCTGGAAACTGTAGCCTAATGGTTGTCGTTGTTAACTTGTTTTTATTTTGTTACTCCTCCGAAGTCGTGATGGCGAGACGTAGGCGTTACTTTCCGGCGGTGGAAAGCTCTAGATCTCTGAAATTTTATTTGATTACCCAATTTTGTTTGCATAAAGTTCGTGTTATGAAATTGTCAACTTTCCACATGACATTTGTCCTTGGCCTAAATTTCAGTGACTTTTACACTCTCAGCCTCAATTAGTTTTTGCTCTTTTTTTGAAGTAATTATCCCTTCTGCTTAATTTGGCTTTTTCTTTCACAATGTTTGGATCTCGGATTTCCCTATGTTAAAATGCTATTAACGGAAGGTTACTCATTGAAAATGTACATGCAGCATATCGAAATTCACAATATCTATTCATCATCTGTAAACTTGAATTTAAAGCTTTCTTTATGGTATGCATCCCGGTTCAATGTTGAAGGTTCTAATGTGACATGTAGAAGTTTAAGTTTGACTACACTTTGATGGATGACTTTCTCTCGGGCAATTGTACTACATCTTCTGTTTTTTTTTTAAATTATTTAAGTGATTTTCATAAATGCTTCAATGCAACTTCTTCAGATCAACAAGAAGAAAGCAAAATATCAGCAGTTTAACAAGTGAACAGTTGTGGGATAACGGAGAGGATTTTAGTTTTGCGTTTGGCGAATGCGCTTTCTTATAACATTAATCAACAGGGAACTTTCAGCCAATCAGAAACATGAATTTCAAAGCTTGTCATATTTGGTGTTCAATCAAGGAAGAACGATATATTTTAACTAAGGATTTTTATGATATGGATCCCGGTTCAATGTTGAAGGTTCCAATGTGACATGCAGAAGTTTAAAATTGACTACCTTTTGGTGGATGGCTTTCTCGTGGACAATCATACTTCATCTCATGTTTTAGAAATATTTAAGTTAATTTCATAAATGCTTCAATGCAACTTCTGCAGATCAACAAGAAGAAAGCAAAATATCAGCAGTTTAACAAGTGAACATTTGTGGGATAGCGGTAATGATTTTAGTCTTGCCTTTTTATGCGCTTACTTATAACATTAGTCAACAGGAACTTTCGGCCAACCAGAAACATGAATCTCAATAGTTGTCATATTTTGGTGTCCAATCAAGGAAGAATAATATATTTTAACTAAGGACCTTAAAAGACGTTAAGGTCCACCCGGATTATCAGATTAAAAGAAATATTTTGTTTACAGCGAACGGTCAGAAACAAACATTGGTCGTTCTATCTTATTTCCGATAAGGACAGAAATGTTAATCTTTAAAATGTTTACTGTAAGGTCTTGTCAATTTCTCAGAGAATTTTTACAGAAGATCGATCAAAAACAAGAATTTCATATGGCGGCCATGTTTGTTTTTTTTTCGAGCGGATAAAATTATATGACTAAAACAGACATCCCAAGACGTTGTGCAATAAAAGGAGTTCAAAGATACCAAAGGGGCAGACAGACATCTTTAAGGCAGAAGGCAGTCAAGACCATGGCCAACACAATGCAATGAAAGACAAACATAGAACACACAACACTACACTGAAAAAGAAAGCTGGAGTAAATGGAACACTACAAAAACCAGGGTGAGTTCAGTTTGTCTGGAAGGGTAAGTAACTCCTGCTCCACTAGTGGCACCCGTAGTATAACCTAATATGTCTTAGAAGTCATTTCGAAATCGGCGAATCAAAAACAAGATTTAACAATGATGGCCATGTAAGTCGACCGAAATGATAATATATGTAAATACTTGCAAAATTTCAGTTAATTTCAACTTGCAGTTTCAGAAGATAAAATTGCAAAAAATAAGTTTATGTACGACAGATGACGACCTCTGGACGGATGGCCAAAGCTCACATTGGCTCAGTTTCGGTAATTTAACATAATGGCATTGCATGAAATTCAAGCAACAGTTTCTACCAAAAACTTCCACGTGTCCCCTTTTAAAAATAAAAAAGATGCCCACAACAGCAGATTTTCAAACGAGATTGCAGCCTTAAAATTCTTCATCTCCCGTTCAGTTTGAGCCACACAGTTTGTTTGTCTTGAGGAGGTTAAAATATAGCAGTAATAAAATTGATAATTATTTCATGTTAATCATTATCATACATAATGCAAAAAAATAAATTAAGTTGTTTAATACTGATTTAGTCCAAATAATTATGACGTCTTCTTCGGATCTTTGATTTAATAAATCAAAGATCCGAAGAAGACTAATACTGATTATGCTCAATATATCGAAATAAGAACTGAAATTTTATACTGTACTTAATTTTGAAGAATTGAAAAATAAGCCCGACAATAAAATTGTGTAAACATAAATAAAGAGAAACCTCTAATACAATCAACTGAAGATTTTGATAATATCTTCTGACACTTAGTGTCCTTGAAGTACGTAATAAACAGGTGTATAATATCCTAAAATAACATCAAATACTACAGCGTGACATTCAATATCAATTCATTATTTACAAAGCCAGTTTATGAGGCGTAACATATACGATTGTATGATTTGATCCTACATTTTCTGGCGAAGTCTTCGACTTTTATACCAGTTCATCCGTTAATGATTACAGCAGTTAAATAAATTATAATGATAATCAATAGTAGTAAAACATTGCAATGAAGACAAAAATAGTTTTACTCTGTTGACATCATTTTTTTTTATTCGGAACGCATGCAAATAGATAAATAAAAAGTTAAAATCATCACTTCCGAAAGGAATATTTACGTGTAGCCCCATATTTTGTCCATATTTTAGATTCATGGTACAACCAGCTGTTGTGCAAATGCTGTTTAATATCAGTTATTTAATAATTTATAACATATATAATTTTCATCGTTTCGATAAGACATTTCAACAAGAATGCATCATTTTCTGTAAAAATAAAATTTTTGGAAGTGATTTGATCCTAATAGTTAGATGGCATTTCATTCAACTAAACATTTGTAACTGATAGATCTTTGTTTGGTTCTTTTGTGCGATCCATATTAAAATCGTCAAAACTGTATCAAATTTTGTATAAAATAAAGCAGACATTTGTATCTGACAGATCTTTCATTGTTCGGTTCTGATATTTTTGTGCGATCCATATTAAAATCGTCAAAACCGTATCAAATTTTGTACAAAATTAAGTAGATATTTAGTACTTCAAAATGAAAGCTGAAGCATGTGACCGTTGTAGTGTCAATTAAACAACAAAAACTGTTGGATTTTGTTTTTATAGATATTGTTTCATGCAAACGTTATAATATAAAATAAAACTTTTTGTTTGTTTTTTACAAAAACTTGGGCTAAAAATGCGCTTTAACTACCCTTGTCCCTTTTCGGTTGCCCTCATATCTTAATTGATCAATAGGAAATAAATATGTATTTCACTTCTTCCGTATCCGTTCTTTTATCTTTGTCAACATTACTGATTATTTCAGCGAGTAACATGACGGGTGCAACTATAGGAGGAGGCGATGTTTAGACTTGGGCCCTACTCTCGTTTTAATAGAGTTCGTGTTGCTCAAGCTTTAATTTTTGTGTATGTTTTTCTTTTCTTTTCTTCTTCTCACACCCAAGGTTTTGTCTGTCCTCTGCTTCTTTTCATTTTCGAATACCTTATTAAATAGATATATGATTCTTTTGTAATCAAATGTTCTTACAGCTCTTTTTTTTAAATGTAAATATATCTTATTTTTTAATTAAACTTGTGCTTCAGTACAGCGTTGAGCGACAGCCGTTGAACCCATTAAGACAACTCGAACTATGCGAAACTGGTGATTATAAACACTATAACAAAAAACTATATCGGTTCCCCAAACATATCGTCTTTCCAGCTGTTTCTGCTGTCAATAAGATTTTAAGACTTGAGTAAAAATGAGCTTAGGTGTAAAACACTTTTATAAGTGAGAGATATTGTTGAGAGAATTGTGCAAATGGGAATACGTGTATGGAATTTGGCAAAACTCATGTTATTGAAAAGAAACTTCCTACCACAAAAAATTAAGATGGTCATCGAAAATAGTGTCGTTTTTAATTGCCAACAATTTTGGTGTTGTCGACCAAGTTAGTCTTTTTACATCCGCAATTCAAAAGTTACTGACAAGAGTCTGCTACAGCTCAAGAGTTTGACCCAATACACGTCCACCCTGATAAACAGTTCTTTTTGTATGCTCCGTCAAATCGTCAAAGGTAGGAGGAAAGCATCATACGATAACTGTTTTCTTGCAAACACTTCTAACCTGGTATCTGAGATAACCTCCCATGTTTGTCATGCATACATAATTCTTGCCCATTTCTCGGAAATGCAGATACACTGCCACATCAAGTGAATGCATGGAAGATAGGGAGTTGAAGTCCAAGATTTAAAAAAATATCATATAGTGGAAGCTATCGGAAATCTACTCCTACAAAAACATATCAAAAATTATTATAATCCTAAAGTTCGATATGATGGAGCTTTTAAAACTCTTACACCTGTGTCGGAGCAACAGAAAGCCACCTCTCTACAGCCATTTTCGACTTCATGTTTGACTTGAACAAGCATCGTAACAATTAAATGGACATGGATGAAAAGTGTCAATATTTGCATAAGCAACAATATCTTCATCTATTTAATGATGTCAGTTTTATCAGTTTCGATCATAGCTATTTCACCAACCAGGAATGTAATCCAGATTTGCTGTTATCATCACAGAGAAAACTGCTCTATTTCTTCGGCGTTTCAAGTACTTTGCGTAACCAGAACTCCCCTTTTGCCTTGATCCGGGTATCATACTGTTTCTAATGTAAACGTCGAAAACAGTGTTTAACCTTGCTTTTTCTTGCACAATACTTTATGTAAAACAAGATAACATCATTGGCGCAAGCTGCAAATGATTGGGGTCTTCTTAAAGGAGGAATCAGAGTGTGGAATGACTGATGGAATATCACAATACGATTGTGAAATATCCGTCAACTGCGATTTTATTGAAATGTTCAACAATCCGTAACGTGGCAAAAAAGGAGCAAAGCTTGGTTTTAACAGTTACAAATTTCTTCCATGTTACATTGCCTGATTTGACAAGAAATAAAGGCTCTAGATAAAAGACTGCAATCACTTTTTCTAGTTTTTTACTAATTATCTGCTGAACGAACTTGAACCAGTAGCATGGTCTTAACCATATGCAATTTTAAATTCGGTTACCAATATACCTACTTAAGGTCCAGCTTCCATCCGTCTTCTAGATACTAAATGGTCCTACCACAAGCCTACGACATCACCGTCACCTCAAACGACTCCATTATTTTGTTCGTGGGTCTGATCAGTTGCTATTTTTGAGAATCCCTAACTGGTTTTCTAACAGCAAAATTGCCTTATGCAAACTCCTCTGTATTTGTGGACTTCAGCAGGAAGGCCATATGAAATAGAAGGATAGGTAAACATCTCACAAAATTTAATCGATGAGGACCAAAGAATTTAGAAATCATTTTCGGTATTGTTTGTTTGTACAATTGGGGGTACGACTCGAGTAAAGATCGTACATACGAAGAACAAGAAGTTCTAAATTCTAAACTGATCGCCAAAACCGGGGTTTTTCTCTCTCCTCACATCAATAAGGTTATCATAACTAAAGGAATCATCGTCTGCAGTATTAATATCTTCGAAGATGACTGACATCAAAGGTTCTAACAAAGCACATGCTGTAATTTGGTGAGTTCTAGACATGTTAGAAAATAGCAGAAATAAATGGGCAATTCCATATGTGGTCAGGTTGGCTTCAATTAATCAATGTGTCAAACCGCTATCGCGCAAAATGTCACGAAGAACTTTAAGCATGACTGTTGATATGCAATCCACCAAAAAAAGAATGGCCTAGTCTTCGGCCTAAATACCTGCCCATTCCCACTGACTTTGTCTTAGACAGAGAGTGGTTCATCTGCAGTAATGATGGGTGTTGATTGTAGATTTTGAAAGCTGACTTCCTCTTTTACTTTGTCGATTGAATGTTTGATCATTATGATTGAATTGGCTTCCTCCTGAATAAAATGGCAAAACAGATGTCAAACTTACCTGTACAGAATGACATCGTTGTTTTGATGAATAAAAAAGCTGGTTACGATATTTTTTCCTAATTTGAATCATGGACTGTTAGACGGACCTCTTTTAACCATTCATATACTCATTCAGCAAGTTATCAACGAGATAATCATACTTTTGAATCATTTCTGCAGAATTTATGGCGTTCTACCATGGCTTCTTCTAGCTGTGATGATATTTCCAAATCCCGGTGATATGAGATGGATAGCACGTTTTTTGGAATAAAATGTCAATAGTTTGCGTTTTGCGTCAACAGTTAAATATAAATACATAAAGAAGTATCACGATCGTGGACATGCTGTTGTTACTGGAGCTATTTAGATTGTTTGAAATGGTAATTTCACTTAAGTTGCGCGATTGCTAGATCGGTCTTAGTCATTTTGGTATCAACTTGTGCATCAGGATCGTGTTCAATCATTTAAACGAGTTCAAGCAGTTCATTTTTGAACAGCCGATTATATATTGTCTGCAGCAAAAGTTCTCTTGTGATCCTTTATTTGTGCTCGGCTATCGGATAACTTCAGAAGTTTTGCAATACGCAGCGTTTCATTATCTGTACATGCTTAAGCTATAGCCGAGTCGACGCTTTTTCCAAAACCAGCAGTACGTCTCTTCCTTTTGTATAAGCTTGGAAATCTGGTATATTCTGTGTATTGGTTTTGAACCTACACTTGATGAATGTCTGCAGCACTCTTCTATCACACATATTTGCTAGATCTGCAAAGCTGAACGCGTTAGGTTCCTCACCTTTTTTGCGTCTCTTATATGTATGTGACAATTTCAACCAAGGCAACATGATTATGTCCTTTCTTGTCCTTCATATTTCAACTTCAGATTAAACTGCCTGTTGGATTTAACAGCTCTTTCCTTGTTATACTGAGATGCAAGGTACTTCATTTAGAATTCATATCACCAACCCTCAATTTCGTCAAAGTGACCTTTAAGGGGTTTCTGCACAACTCATTTACCTTTTATTTAGATAAACTGGCATCGACTTCTTTACTGATGACTTTTCTGCCTCTTATTTACACCTAAAACACATTTACAATTACTTAATCTCTTGTGGTTCCTGATTGTTTACTAGGTCGTTGAATGAATTGTGGTGAACCACAAGTTGCAATGGGCTGCTTTGTTGGTTTTTTTTCTGTAGTATGTTTCAGTTTTGTATTATACACGGCAACTTGGATTGTATTTTGCGGCGTGTTAGTTTAAAGTACATGTAGCTTCAATGCCTTCACTTTCGTCAATCCTTCTGGTGTCTAAGGTATAGGCAAGCTATTAAACTCATGGAAATTGGAGATGTTTCTGGCCATCAATGTTTATCCATTATCAGTTGCTTTTAACACCTCTCTCGTGTCTTCCTGACACAAGAAACACCGAATCCAGTTTCGCCTTAATAAACCAATATTCATCAATATAAAACAGAATATAGATAATAGCTATATTAATTTTAAATCCGTGCGATCTGTTCATCTTTTGGAGGCTTAACGCCAATTCTTCTTTGGCTTTCTGGACAACGGAGTGATCTCGGAAGCTCGATTTAAAGAGCACGCTCAGCGCAATCGCCATGTGTGGGATAGGGGAGCCCTTTCGTTTGGCGAGGGGGGGGGGTGTGTGCGGAGGCTTCCAGTTCAAATACGAAAATCTACAGCTCAGTAATTAAAAAAGGGACGTGTTATACATGTTTACCTTGCCTGTCTGTATCTCTCATGTCTCTTAATGCAATCATGGCTCGATTGCTCCAGTATAGGATCGTAGATAAATAAATTATACCTAACTTATTACATGCAAATGGGTAATGTAAAAAAAACTTTTCTAGTGTCAAACTGGCACAAAGACATAAAAAAGGTTTGAAAATAATGGGACCCAATGTTAAAAAATTGAGATTGTGGTTACTATCTTGAAATTTCAGTAGGCATGAAAAAAATAACTTCTGTAGAGCATCAACAATAGACCGTTTTGAATTTTTCAATTGGCTAAGTTATTTCAGGTAAAAACACTTGAACAAATTTCTGATATGATCCAATGCTAAACAAAGCCTGGGTCTCCTATTTTTATATGGCGATCATCTTGAATTTCTGACTTACACGAAAACTTAAACTTTTGCACAGGATCACCCAAGGATCAGTCACACTTCAAATCATTTCAATAAACTTTGTATCAAAGGAGTTGCAATTTTAACACAATTCCCATTGGATCCAATGTAAACCTCATTCTGCTTTTGCTGCTATCTTGAACCATAACTTTTGTTGAGGACAAGCCTATATTCATTCACACAACTAATCATTTTAATCAACATTTTCACAGATTTAAAGTTTAAACCATTTAGAATTTATTTCCTGCTTTTAGCAGCCATTTTGAACATGCACCTGGTCGTTGCGAAAAATATAACTTTTGTTGAGGACCATCCAATAAACAGCCTCGCCAAGTTTGGTCAATTTTGTGGTTGATTCGGTTAATTTCCATTAGTACAGAATAAAGGCCACTGTCCTAATGCAACACTGAATACTTCTGTTTAAACATGAGAAACATCCAAATCAATTTTATTTGAAATGCTAGGTTCACAACTTCTTTTTTGTAAAAGAATCTGTGAAAGTCAAGAAAACAAATAAATCAATTAGAACAAATTTTTGATAAAATAACAAAAATTTTAATCTAATGCACAACTGTTTGGCTAAAATTTCTGTGAGAATTTGGTTTGACTTCCATGGTGAAAATGTACAAGAAATTTTTATATTAGTTATATGTTCTTTTATGTCCCTGTAATAAAACTGAAAATTTAAATTTGAAATCACAGGTACAACTTTAGTTGCCGTTTTTCATTCTCAGCAATACTTTTACCAGAAAAGATACGATTTCATTCGAAAGGGATAATACCTCGATAATATGGTTATACACTCACACCATTTTTATAATTTAATTAGTTTTGTGGTTTTCTCTTTTTGTATTAAGCAAAATGTTTCCAGATCAAAACCTAGTCTTTTATAATTTGCTTTTATAGTATGTTTCACTGGACTGAGTCTCGCATGTTTTGGCTATTATTTCTTGCAGCAATAACAAAATAAGAACTTACCGGCAATAGAATTCGGTGTTCGAATTATCCTAGGTGTCCTCATGTGAAAATTACTGATTTTTGTGAAAAATTAAAGTTCCGACGAAGTCCAAATTCTTCCATTTCTGGTACCGCCAAGCTTATTTCTTGACATTACGCTTAAATGTATTTCAATAGATATAAAATCCTTCAAAATACTTCGCATGGTCTTAAATTCACAAATCTTGCGCGCAAAAATTGTTGCAACGGAAAACGACTAAATTTCCCAATTTTTAATACGAGTGGAGAAAAGCTAAGAATATTTATTAAAAATTTCGAAATATTCAAAACTTACAGGAAATTTTTCTCTGTTGCGCATTATAGGAAAGATGAAGATTCCCCAAAGAGATTTTTCTTAAATTAGCAAAAAGTAAGAAATCAGCTTAGTGAAACATACTTTAGTATACAATTTGGAAGGCGATATCATCTAGATTGACTACTAACACGCTATAGTTATCCGTCAATTCAATTCATTCTCTTTTTTTGGGGGGTTGGGGGGTCCAGATGACAAAATTGTGGACCGCTCATGTTAATAGCGAAAATCATGACATGATCCACACGATTATTTAAAAAGTCTCAAATTTTTTTCTGAAATGGACAAGTTTCAGAAGTCGTAACATATTGTTATTGCATAATTTCATCCTACTTCTTCTAGCGAGGTTATCGACTTCATCCAGTAAATTATACATGCATATAAATATTAATGTTACTATCAAAATTAAAATCTTTGAAGCTGAAAATAAATCATGTTTCTTCACAAATTAAAAAAGACTGAGAAATGAAAGATATGCTGTAAGGTCAAGGAGACCCCATCCCATATCATATGATTTTAAAATCCTAAGATCTCAATACCTGCGACGAGGGCAGAATCCCAGGAACAAAATGGTCTAAAAATATTATTCGATGTCATGATTGCCTTATTTATCGTTCCAGTCGTCACCTCTAGGACCAATTAGATACTGTTTATTACTTATCTAAATAATATACCAATTCCTACTTTAAATCTACAATAAGTCTAATTGTAGTGAGAGTAAGTCCACACGATATTATAAATAGAAACAGGTATCAAAAACGGTTTTATTTGTTGTTGGTTTTTATTATCGAACTCAAGTTCATCCGATTTAATCGTGTTTGTCGATTGTCGTGTTTTATGAATAGTTTCACATTTTGTATTTCACGTGTGGGCCTTTAACAGCTTCCGTTATGGTAAGGTCTCGGTTCATTTTTGAAGGACCGTTTCGGGGTGTAATGGTTAGCGTACTCGCCCGGCTAAGAATGCGGTAGGTCGTGGGTTCGATCCCCGGAAGGGTCTAACCAAAGACTTTAAAATTGGTTTTTGCTGATTCTCCGCTTAGCACGCAGCATTTAGATGTAAGCGTAGACTGGTCGGTCCAGAGTCATGATAAAGTGTGTGGTAAAGTGACATGTCTGCTTTTGTGAACCCGTTTAGAATCCGGCTCAGCGTTTCGGTCTAGTACAAAGCAGGGTTCATATAAATCATCACTCATCATTAATAAGCTATCGTCCTGAAAATGCATGGAATATGTGCTGCTTGACGTTCAATCAATCATTATTGAAGGACGTAAATTTGATGGCTGTCCCATGGATAATCATGCCATATATAATGATGATGAAAATAAACGAGAGGCTCAGGAGGCTGAGTCTGTATCGCACTTGCCATTTGGCAAAGAAGATTCAGAGGAGAAGATTTTTAAAAAAAAAATAAGCCAATCAGAAACAAGATTTGTCTGGCGGCCTTGTTTTTGTCCCATTGGGATGAAATGGGGAAACTTTGTAAAGGA
>JAULBM010322323.1:0-13459 GCA_032357055.1 Geukensia granosissima | reverse complement strand
ATTCAAATGCCAACACACTCGCGTTTCCATTAACTCTTTATTGTGCACAAAGAACAATATTTACTGGACAACACACTGTCCTATTTCTTCATTCCACAAATTCGTATGTTTCTAGTAGAACACACTGGGCATAACAGAGAACTATCTCAAAGTTTCTAATAACTTCGGGCACAAATGCACAAAGCCAACATACTGGCTTCACATATATTCTAAGAGAATCCGCGCACTTTGACCAACACACTGGTCCACTATAATAATTCCTATCGAATATTTATAGTTAATTTACTAAGACTTTTATAATCACTATACTTACCGCAGAGAAGTTATCCTTCTGATGGTCTGTATACAACTGACGACTAACCTTACAACTGACTTAACTGACTAACCTTCAGTTTCGGTCTCCTTTTATACTGATAAGGGGACGAGTCTACCACCACATTTTGAGGGTATTCAGGAAGGAATTTCCCGCCACTACGTCGATTATGTCTATTGTGTATTTCCCGAGGGTAAACAGACTAGTAAGATATATTTATGGTAAATTTTTATTAAACTGCACATTCTGACTGAATTATACAAATATTATAAAACGGATATGGTTCTGGTGGAACTTCGTATAGAATACTAACAACTATAAAGCTTAAACAGCCTCGAAATAAGTATGTTTTAGAAGTGAGATTTTTATTAATAAGTAGCGGCACTTTTCAAATTGAAGATTTATCTTTCTTGAACTGTACTTTCGTAATGATGTTTTATTGCCTTCTCGGGTTAAATTGGCGTATAAAACGGTGAATTAAATTATTTTCATCACAGATTGAACCATACCAGTTTACTTTAAAACAAGATCTGTTCAAATATTCATATTTCTTCTATGGAAACGGTGGTGTGTATGAACTAAAATTTAGTTAAATAGTTATTTTGTAAACAATATTAAGCGATTTTAGACTCCGTGGAGCATGAAGTATAAATGACATTTTGTCCATACAATGTTTTGATTTATTCACTCAAATGTGAATTCAAACATATTAATTAATTGATCGATGATTTACTTAGACCCACGAAAAAACTTATGGGGGTACCTTCCTCCTTTCTCCCGCCCCTCTTCTCCTTTTCCCTCCCCTTCTCTCTCTCCTTTCTCCCACCCCATTTTATGCGTCTTCCGCCTTAAAAACAAATGAACTACTAATATAAAGCTTATTTTAATAAAAGTCAATAAAATGTCTATGTATGTATTTAATAAAGTATCGTAAACTCACTCATGATCCAAAAGTTCTGCCCGGTGTTTCTGGAGTGTTTTTGGTCAAATGTCCTGAGTCCGCCGTCATCAGTGGTCCGACTCATGATGTTTATTATCTATTGTTTAAGTGTCAAAATATTTTTATTTGGACCACAAACCGGTTATCGTTCTTCATAAGTGTTCTTTTCAGAAAATCATGTAAGTTATTCAAAAGAACGATCAATTTTTTTACTCAAATGTAAGCAAGTCTTTCTTGTAAGTTTTTATTACGTTTAAAAGCCAGTATAGGTGTCTTTTTAAATAATTCGGCACATTCTCTGTTTTGAATAATCAATTTCCAATGTTTTGCAATTATCCTTTTCAATTTTGTTGAAGCTGCGTTATGTTTTGTTACCATTACCAGAGGTTTGTCTATTATCTTATTAGATTGATAGTGTGGATTATTATGCTATGGATATATTGAATAATTTTGATCTAGTAATCTTCTTTTAAAGGCTTCGACTTGTGTTAGTAATTAAGTTTTGCAGTTGGTATATCTTATGTATCTTATTATTTCTCATTTGATGACAGCTTTGAAAACATGTTGTGGGTGTGAACTGGTTGTTCTTTCTAGGTATTGTAAAGTTTCTGTCGCTTTGATATATCACAGTGTCTAAGAAAGTAATGTGTGATTTAGAAAAGCAAGTGTCTATTAGTTAAATTTGCCACGTAAAAGAACTGTATATTTGTTCTTCTGAATCAGTAAAGTACATTATTCCGTCATCACGATATCGCGTACAAAAAATAATGTTATTTTTATGTTCAAATCTATGTATGATGTTTTTCAATCTCGCGTTCATTCTTAAGTTTGCCAGTTGTGTATTTTGGTCCAACAATTAATATACAAATGCGGAGATCACTGATGAGACTCGCCGCTTATTAAATAAAAATAAGAGTCGAAACACCAACATATAACTTTATTTACATTACTCTAGTATAGGATTAATAATATTCGAAAACATCATACCTAAAGTTAAATTAGACTATTATTATACATGTATGAAGACGAAAATTACATAACGTAATATGAAAAGATATGAAAACATCATAACACAATTTATCAAGTTCAATACTAATGACAAATGGTCATGACCCTGATTAAATCGCACTTGGATGAGATTGGGTGATTTTATTGCAAATGGAAAAAACTATTTAACCACTCACTATAACTAGATATTTTTATTTTTACAAAAACTTGTGTCTCCCTTTTATCTTTCTTATCTCCCTTCTTATCCCGCCCCTTCTTTTCTTTCTCCTACCCCTTCTCTCCTTTCTCATTCCCCCTTTTCTCCTTTTTCTCCCCTTTCTCTCTGTCTCACTTCAATCTGTCCGCCCCACACTTATAAGTGCTCATAACCACTTCAACAATATTAACTAGCTTACACCTTAATAAGTGTTACATTTATATCCTGTAGATGTAACACATGATAACTATATGAACATATTGTTTAACTTCGATTTTGTAGTGTTAATTATAATACATTTTGATTTCATGAAATTTCTGATAGAAAAACGAATCCGAGAGCTCCTCATTTAGTTTGGACAATCATGTTTGGATAATGTCATACAGTTTCTATGAGAAATGTTTTATTTAAATAATAGATCATTGTCATGATCAATTTCTAATAAATTTATGCTTTAATAATTACATTTGAAGAACTTTTTAACATGATGTTTGAATTTATCAAAATTGTACTCATTATTAGTCCACTACCATGGAAAGCATTTTAATACACCTTGACGCAGATCTTTTTTGTAAGCTTGAGATCCATTAAGCGACGATCCACCTTTAGACCGGTATAAAAACCTTGTTGAAGAAAAGAATAGGGAACGCACCAACACTACGCAACACGTCACCGCACCGGCTCCGACTCTCGCAATTTTGGCTGTTAAAATTTAAATAAAAAATTATATCAAAACTCTTCGCAACCGACTGGTCCCAAACGACCTCAAAATTATATAAAACAAAGAAAAACAAAAATCTTTCTAACCACAATCTGACATAATCTTTTTCTAAATTTATTAACTTTATATATCAAATTAAATAAATATATCATAATGAAACCGCAAGGTAAAATAAATTTTAACATTTTTAAACCTTTCATTCAAATAAAATAAATAATTAAATAATTAAGTCCGTTAGGACAGTCCGAGTGAGAGCATTAGTTCGCTGTGTAGGACGTTAATAACTTTCAACCCCCCAACCCCCCTCCAAAAAATAGGGTAAGTAAGACAGTCATATACATTTAGCAAAGTCATCTATTCAATTTTCCCATTCAACGACAGTTCGATTGGCCTAATCATCAACGAATAAGTCAGAAAAATAAAAACACGTAACAACAGTTTTAGTCACTAATCGTGTGTTCATGTACATAATAAAATTATTGCCTGAAAAATAATTTTATTCATTAAGTGATACACTGTATCCTCATATCTTATTTTTTTAACTTGTTCGTTATTCTTTCTTTTTGTCTTGGATATTTTCAACAGTGCCTAACTGTTGGCGTTTGTAGCAGAATAGAAAAGTAACTATATCTTAAACTCTTTTCAAAGTAGCAAAATCACAATTATTAATATTCATAGTTTGAAAGTGAAATTTTCCACTAAGTTTATGTGTAAATAATTTGAAATTTTGCTGTTTGCTAATGCTTACAAGAATAATTTTAACTTTATATTGAAAGTATTATCTTTTTAGGGCAATGTCTTATGAAGGTGAGGTCTCTTATACGAAGTATTTTTGCTGTGACAATTTTCAAAGACAAGCCACTGGCTGTCAAGGTATGGTAAACTATTTGAAATATAAAGCCAAACTGGGCTTCATTTTTAACCTAATTTCAGACAAGAAATAAAAATATTCATATATCCAACATATCAATACATATGATTGGTTGAATTTTCGTTTTTAAAGCTAGCTCTTCTATGATCAAATATTTTTCGAGAGAATTTTGAGTAGTTATTGTTATTCAAGCCAACTAGATAAAAAGCAATGCTTTGGGAAAGTCAGAGGACGAATTAAGAAACAACAGATAATTCATAAAACTTTATGCTAAAATTCAGTTTTCAGTTTGAATGATTTTTTGCCTTACATATAGGTGTAACCATATGACGCGGCTTTACTATTTTTCATACAAATGTCTCGCGAAGATCCTCCAGAATAGAAGTTTAAAAAGAATTCATAAAATATTTGTGCCTCAAGACCTCTTATAATAATGTTTGTTCCTGATGAAATAAACCTGAGTTATGTATTACATGGTCGTTAAAGAATAATTATAAGGATATTATCTAGAAGAAAAGTTTTGTTGGAAATTTTTATATGAGGTACAAATATCTTAACTAAAATTATTTCATCATTTAATCGTGTACAAGGTCTTTGGACTTGAGAAAGATTGTGCTTTAGGACAGTCACAATTGAAGCTTAAATCGTAGGAGATGTAGTATGATTGCTAATAAGACAGCAACTCAAAATGATATAAATAAAGGCAAGATGTAAACGCTCTAAGGTTAAAATGGAATATTAGTCGGCAAATAAATGACATGCACCGGACTTCAAGTTACTGGAATTAAACAGACACATAAAGTATGTGGCCGTGTTAAACATGTTTCTCAGCGATCAATCATCCACCAAACCTGGGACAGTTTTGTGAAAAAATGATAAATAAAATGACATAGAACATCATATATAATAGATTAAACTCGTATAAACGCTTTTTTCGTTTATTGTTCCAACTGTGTAACTTATTAATGAGTTTTTTTTACAAATTATAATCTCTGCAACTCTTTTCTTATATTTTTTATTTTTTATTTTAATACTTAATTAATGCATAATTTATACGTATATTGATAAACATATATTTGACAAATGATTAATTAGCTTGGACTTGTATAATTTTAGCTTGCTCTATTGGTTTTACATCAATCGGTGGATCAACATGCGTGCCTTGTCGGGAAGGGACATTTGGAATAAGATGTGCAGAATCTTGTATGTGTCAACCCAATGAGAAGTATGTAAACACTGTCGTAAAGATTATCCAAAATGTCATATTTGCAATTTTTAATCAATTATAATTTTTGATTTTTTTGTTTTTGTTTTTTTTGTTTTTGTATTTCTAAATTATTTGTTATTACATTTATTTACATTTTTCTAATAGAATTAATCTAATAATACATGAAATAAAAAACCAATAGATATAATCAATGCTAGCAAAAATTACCATTCATCTATACTTTCAGTACAGCTAGAAACATTTTTTCTTCGTGTTTGAAATACAGTTAATACCTCATTCTTTCCAGACCGTAACCTTGTGTCTTATAAATTGTGTTTTATATTTCGCATTTTATTTAAATGCTTACAAAATCCACATTCAAATGTTGGCCTTCTCGGGTTTATAATGTTTCTACTGTTAAATCGCATGACTATATGGACTACATAAATGCACCAGTTGTGGATATAAAAAAACAACATGTCAAGGAAAAATGTGAATATCTGAAAAATGCTTTATATTGAATATAGTTAGAGCATGAAAAAATATCATTTAAAATCTTAGAAATGGGGATAAACACTACAGCTTTTTTTCTGTTTGAAAGTTCAATTTTACGTGACTATATGCAACCTATGATTTTTGTCCAATGAAGCGTTTAAATTATGAAAACATTTTGATAATTGAATTTATTTTATTGTGTTTCTCAAAGTTAACCTACCAAAAAATTTTATTCAAAGTCCAAGTAGTTAAGTTATTGGAAAAAATGTTATTGTAGTTTAATATCTTTTGTTTAATGTACCCTAATAGATATTAACAAGTTGCCTATTTGCCCGAAAGTACGAATGCTAGTATAAATCCTTCAGAATTGATTATATTTCATTGGAGTATTGGGAATTTGTAATGGTAAAGCTACCCAAGACATTTACAAAATAAGACATATATTTCTAAAATTATAAAAAGGCAACTTAAAAGTTACCTTGAGCAAAAGATGTACTCCAACATTTACATGGAAGTTTTTCATAATTTCATATTTATATTTAAAATTATAATTATAATTATTTATATAATGATTATTTATATTTTACCAGAAAATTTAAACCACAATTTTTAAAGATATTTATTTTTTAATTTTTGATCGGTTATTTTATATTAATATTTAGGGTAATAAAAGGGTCATGTCTCAGAATTATATGAAATACATGAAATTGCTATGTAATTATATTTGATTTCATTATACAAAAAGTGTCTTGCAGATTTCCTTTTATTTCAATTTTGTTTTATATAGAACTGGAATCGTTTGAAAACAAAATATTATTTCACTAATCCCATTTCAGCATACTTGACCAATATGTTCATACAACTCTTGCAGTTATTTTGTGTCCGTTGTCTGTCATTTTTTTCGATATTGATAGACAAACTCACCTACCTGAGATAAAGACAAAAACGACGAAATGATTTGACAAAGTTTTTCAGAAATTTGCTGCATTTGTAAAAAAATTCTAAAGCACTGCAAATACGGAAACTAAGTAGTTATCCCTGCAGTCGGCTTTGGCTTCCCATTTCAATTTGTTTAGATTTGAGTGCTTCTTTTGCTATGTTTGGGACTGGGGTTTTAATGCTTCAGATGAGAGATTTTACTCTTTGAAATGTACATATAGTATACCAAAATTTTCCATTTTTATTCGACATTGGTAGTTTTGTATATTGAAATCAATGGATCGATGTATCTGCTGGTAGACTAGAGGTCCCTGAAGGTATTTACCAGCCTAGATGTCCAGACTGATCTGACATGACATTTATAAAACAATGTTTAAAAAAATTGCTGCACTTGTTAAAATTTTAATGCACTGAGAAGCATTGCACTTAGATGTTGTCCCTGCTGTCAAATTTTGTTTTTCGTTTCAATAGTTACCTGTACAAGTTTTAACTGAATGTTTCAAATGTTCGCAGTTATTATTAACATTTACCTGGACAACCAGTTACTGTGCATAACTGCTAAAGACGCCCACAATACTTCTCAACGTTTACCTGGACTGTAGATGAATGTCGACAGCAACAGCTGCTTTGTTAAACAGCCATCGACAGTCAACCACAGTCCACGTAAACGTTGCGGAAGTACTTTGGGTATCGTCAGTAGTTATGCAGAGTTGCTGGTTGTACAGAATGACTGTGGGATTTTAACCAGTTTCCAACAGCTAAACGTTTACAGAGAACACTGTAAGTGACTGCTGGTGTCAGAAACAACTATGAACAGTAATGCACATCCATTTAAGAAGTTGAAGCAATTAGCCTTGTCTAGTTTTAGATGGTTCAATGTTTGGTAGTAAACCCCGTACAAGATGTGGTTAGGGTAGGATATGGGAAGTGTCAATAACCTTTACGTTATTTTATTAATTTAGATTTATTTGTATTTTATAACAGATGTGATCACAAGGTGGGATGTGTTTCGGGAAAATATGCAGACAGTTCAAACATTATCACTGCTGACAATATCACGATTGGAACTAATTTTACCAGCGATTTCACCACGAGTAAGTACATTTGGCTTTTAACTTCAATTTTACAACAATAACCTGTTGCGATACCAACAATATAAGAAGTTGCACCAAACAAATTCCGAGATAAAGAACAGGCTTTGAAACACAGAATCCCTATTCTCTTTTAACAGCAAAAGAGTTGATTTTTAAACTCTATACAACAATTCCACACGAACCACTTAAATTAAGAATGAAACATTTAATGCCAGTAAGTAGTTTCTAAAAAAAAGAGAAGTGAAGGTACAAATATATGTACATCCTTATCGGAATAAATCAAGGCCTGTTTTACTCAACGTCACAAAAAGCTTAGAACAAATATAATAAAACGATATTATTTAAATGTTATGTATTTGTAACAAATGTCATGTATTTTGAAACCAATGGGTCGATGCCGCTGCTGGTAGACCAAAGGTCCGCGAGAGTATTTTCAAATATAGTCACCGGACTTTCCTGAAATGACATTAATCAAACATTGTTTTACATAAATTTCGAGCTTTTATTTTAATTCAATGAGAAAGATTTTGGCCTTCTATATTTCGATTTGCATGAATATGAGTAATTTTAGATTTTTTATGTGTTTTAACGTATTGCACCAAGTACCTCTGGAATTCTTTTCCTTTTTCGAGTTTTTTTTAATTTGAAGTCTTCTTTTACTAAGCTTGGATCTCAGACTTCATATGTTTTTTTTCTACTGCTACTCCCTGAAATGAACATAAACATAACAAATTCACCATATTCATTCAACATTGGTAAACTAAAACAGAATATTGAAATTTACAATAATGAGAAAACATTGGTAACCATGTATTTTTAGACTTCCTGATTGACAATGCATTTGTCTAGTTTGGTGGACAAGTTTTCCAGATAATGATCTGCATTACAATAAGCACAAACTGGCGTCTTCTTTTTATCCATTTGCCTTTTCTCGCTGTTGAGTTGCGTCAAGGGATATTATAGAACAAAAAGAGAATGCTAGATTAACCCTAATGTTGCTTCAACCACATCTATGGCGTTCTTGTGCTTTGGTTATAATCATTCACTAATTTAACCAAATGTATTTGCATTGATAGACACTTATGATTGTAGTTTTGGGTTTGTCTTTTATCTTCATCTCTCGAAAATGGAAAACAAGATTAAACTGAAAACAAAAGTTACATTTAACCTCCACAAAAGTCTTGCTATTTTTAGCAGTATGTTTGATTTTCCCCCATGTGATTTTTTTTGTTATTTCAATGGGTTTTTTTTCTCGAATTGCCGTTCTTTCAACTTGTACTCTTCAGTTTCTGTATTTTTTTCCTTTTAAAATCGGGTAGGACTGAGTATAACAAGGCACTTGTAACCAATTTCAACCCAAATTCACGTAGAAATAAGCTGTACGAAAGGAAGAAAATAGTTCAAAGGACGAGGGTCGTAAAGGCTATTTTTTGGCCCAAGAATTTGGCTGAAAAATGGAAAATGCCAATATGTAAATTTTATTATTTTTGTATTAAATAATGTCCATAAAAATGAAACCCACCGTAAGTTTCGGTGTAATTGGTTCTACAATGGTCTAGAAATTGTTTAAAATTTTAAAATACTAAGAAATTAATTAATTTTTTTAGTTTTTTTTTTTTAATCATTTTTGTCAATTTTAATATAGATCACACAAAAAAATCACAACCAAACTTTGCACAAAGATCAATCAAATACAAATGTTTGGTTTAAATATTTTTGTGATGTGATGTGCGATAATATCTTGTTTGAACAAAACACATTTAAAAATTCATATTTTTTTAACAAAAATTCATTGTTTTTAACAAAAATTTTACATTGTTGTTGAAACAGTCAAATATACCTTTTCGTTTTGTCGAAATGACGAAAAGTATATAAGAAAAAGTAATGAATTTTAAAAAAGATGATCATTAAACAGCATTTTCACAACGCACTGTTATTATTTTGAAACAAAACTAAAATTTGGGCCAAATTTGGGGCTTAACGTACCTACTGCTTTAAAAATTGCGAACAAAAAATGCTGGAGAAAAAACATTCAACAGCAACTTCACAAACAAAACTGGACACAAATTTTGCAGTAGATTGTTTTATTATGAATACTCTCCATTTTCCATTGAATCTTTATAAGAGATATGTGGTTCAAATTTTTCCAGCACGTAAAAATGTCATATGGTGTCAATGAAAGATTTATTACTGCCGTCATATGATTTACAATAGGATGATAAATAGTTTTTTTTTCGAAGAAACTGATCCCACTATTGTTTTGAAAAGAAATTCGTAGAATCCAAGCCTTTGTTCCTCTTGTTTTCGTGTTATGTTTTAATTTGTATCTTTGTCTTGTTTCTTTGGATTATTCACTTTTGTTTTTTCGCATGTGTATTCTACATTGGACTTTCAAAACATATTTTCCATAAAATTATCACAGTCTTAAATTTATACATATCAACCATAACTAGTTTTCATGCTGACTTCTTTGTATTTATATAGCATCGGTATTTCTATCGCCATCCCCTGAAAATACTTCAGTGTTAAATACTTCCAGTTCTATCAGTTCAACGATTTCGCATTTGTCAGTATCTCACAGTCAACAACCGAAGCTGACAAGACAGCACTATTTAGGTAATTACATTCATTCCAGTAAAAGTATTGTACAGAACAGTTCAGTCGACTTCGTTTTCAGTCGCATTAACTACGGTACTAAACTCTTAAAGCACGTCTCATTACATAAATAAAAAAATACCAATGCTGAATAAATATGGAGAACTCGGTATGCTATAAGTACATTTCAAATGCAAGTCCAAGATTCACACATATCAAAAGAAGCACGAAAAAAACCGATGTTCATTTTTGAGACGACAGGGGGGCAGGAACTTTCATTTTCTCCCAATACCACCTGAAGAAAAAAAAACTAGTATTAGCCATCGTAGCACCTGAGCCCGGCTTCTTTTTCACAGGACTGATGTTGCTTAAGTTTAAGTTTTTTTTTATTTGTTTTATGGTTTTTTACTATTTTTCTTCAGTTTTGTTCTGCTTGAGAGAAGTTTAGTCCTGTGTTCGGACTTGATTATTGTCGTATTTGCAAATTCTGTGACCCTGGTAGTTTCATCTAACCGGAAACAGACGTAAAGCTGACCCTTATGTAGTTCAACAGAACATTCAGGGGAAAACAACACCCCTCCCCTTTACACACACACACACTTACACACGCGCGCTCGCACACACACACACACACAGAGTCATGGATATTCTGTTACACATTAAAGTTTTATCTAAAACACATTTCATTTTAGGGCTGGATCACCAAACAATATATATTACAAGTGTTTGTGTCGTCGCAGTAAGTGTTTGCGCAGGTGTATTCTTTAGTGTGTGGAGACATCTTAAATATAAGAAACAGGCTAACAAAAGTGGACACAACACATGCAATTCTAATAACAACTATTTAGACGCAACAAACATTTACCACGAGATTGATGAATGTAGGATGTGTTCGGAAAGGGTTCACAACGTTGTGAATACAGACAATCCCAGTAATAAATCAGAGACAGGCGTCAGTAATATGGATGGATATTTATATCCTTACCAACTGTTAAACCATGATAACAAGAATGACGACCCAAAGCATTATTCAGAATTGTTTGAAATTGACCCTGAAAGCGATTCCTTAGCGAACAATATCAGCAACACAGCTATTTATCTCGAACTGATAGATGTACCAGCAATTAACGACACAGCTGAGGAAGTCGACGAGCTGTCACATTAAAGTTCTTCAGCAAACTAAGAGCCAATCCACAATTTTCTATTAACATGAACACGCCGTATTCTTTGACTCGCGACGTTCTCATTGACTATTCGTTAGATGTGTAAAGAATAAATGCATTTGAAGCTATTCATATCACGCAAACTGATAAATGTTTAAATGAAAATTCGGAAAATACACCGACCACAACAAGAACATTCGTCCGATAAAATTTAACGTATTTTTAAAAAAAAATTCAATTGTTGCATCTGTTTGTTTTTACATATCTATCTCATGTACAAATTATATTAGCAACACTGTGGTTTTATAATAAATATAGTTTTTGATTAATACAAAAATATGATTAAAAATTTTTTCAATATTTTAGAATATTATCCGGAACGTTGTATCACATTCAAACTTTTATAGAAATTTTGTGAATAAAGCTCTGAATTTGAAACACAACAATGCAGTTGCTTAATTAAACTTATCCATAAGCTAAATCTTTTCAACCCATTTTAAGATCCGTGAAAATTGTGTTATTTGCCATCAAAACTGATTCTCTAGTCACCAGTTTAAAGGAACTTTATATCAAAACTTTATTCGAATCTACATTTTGTTACATTTTTTCCTTTATGCTAACGACACCTCTAAATGTTTTTTTTGCATTTGCACAGAATAATGTTATACTCTTTGTCAGAGTTTGTTGGAACGGGTTAAAAGATTATGAAACAAAAACTGTATGTTGTATTCTTATAAGAAAGTGTTTATTGGATTTCGACCATCTCGCAGTTTTCACCATGTTCAAAATGATAAGCTATATGTTTACCCTGCGTTAATCATACTATATTACAACGAAGAGTAAATGCTTTTTAAAACAAAGTTTTGTAGCTGTATGATAAATTCTTTCATCGAAAAGAATTCGAAGATACAAATGGAGTCAGAAAAATGACGGAAAATGTCAGAATGCAGACAACACAATGGTGAAAACATCTGCACACAGAACACAAACCAGAAAATAAAGCTTAAATAATATGGGCTCTAAGAAAACGAGGACTAGTTCTGATGCTCCGGAAAGGGTGGACTATTTACCTACAAGTGGTACCCGTCGTGTTACTTGGTAGTCAAATCCTTTGCCAAATCTTGTACTTATGACAATCGTCATGAAACAATTTAAACTTATGACAATCGTCATGAACGATTTGAACTTATGCATCAGTTAGTAAAAACTATGGCAACAAAATTTACTTCCTTCTTTCTCCATACGAAATTAATGAAAAAATATTGCAACAATGTCTTACATGCTATAAAACATTCTTTTAACCTTGAAATGAACAACGAATTTTTTTTAATTGTAAATTCAATTTTTTTTTATTATAAATCTTTTATTTCTGACATATAACGTTGAAATATTGTTTTTAAAAAAATCATCAAAATACTTCTACAATACACTTGGTCATAAGTTAAAGGCCACCCGATTTTTGCACTCATTTGTAACATTTCAATAATAAAACTGTTTATGTTATCAAAGAGAAAGTGTTTAATTGTTCAACTGTGTAAACATTCACAGTTTTTTGCCTTAAAAATAAAAGGGTCTTTAGTTTTCCAGATTAAAGATAATTTAATTCCTTTTCAGAACACATTTGATACAGACTGTAGTAAAATGATTTTACTTTTAGTATTTGATATGCTCTATTTTATTTGTTCAATGATATTTTGCGGATAAGCATTTTTTTTACAATTTTTACTTTTCTTTTGGATATTTTCAGGAAAGTGATTACTGAAATGTCTCAAACGTATATAGAAAAGTGAAAAAAATATTTTTCTGTAAATCATTCATGTATCATAAATCTATCTTAAGTTATTAGTATACTACCCTTTTGGTTTTTTTGGAAGAATCCAAATGAAAACTTTGCCAAAATATAAAAAAAACAGATGG